>WEIV01022719.1:0-31128 GCA_013390005.1 Calyptomena viridis | reverse complement strand
CCTTCCCAGGGACACAGATCAAAAACTGTATCCTCCTGGGGTCTCTGTAAGGGTCCCAGACCCTCCAGGGCAACCCAAGGTGTAGTCTCAATATCCTGGACTCCAACAGGTAGAGCTGAAAGCTGCCAGGCGAAATCCTTTAGCTCCCACAACAAGCAGTTAATGGAAACCAAAGCAGTTGTGAGTGAGTTTAGTGTGACTATTTCGGTTTTTAGCACAAACCAGCCCATGGAGTGAACTGTCAATGACTATCAGATATATTCCAGCTGCTTTGGGCCCCTCATGTCTTTGTGGATGATGTATTAGCCATTTGTTACCTACTACTCCTTTAAGGACCAGTTTGAAATGCATCCAGTTTGGGCTGTGCTCGCAATTTTATTTCGCTTGACCAGATTTTTAAGAAAAAAAAAATAAACAAAAACAAAGAGGATTTTAATTTAAAAACTGTAGAGGCTTTCTCTCATGTAAAAATACTTCAGAAAGCTTCAGTAAGAGCTGAAAATCAATACTGTTTCTCTTTTTGCTAGAAAAGATTGTTATTTCAGAGCGAAAGTCTGGTGCTGGAGAACAGAGCTGTGGGAGACACGGGCACATCCATCACATGGATTCACCAGGGCATTGTCTCTGGCTCCCATTTACACACCATTAAATTCTGCTGTGTTGACTTTGAGTTTGACATGCTACTAAATCTTTGGTCCCCAAGCAGAACCCTCTCAAAATCTTGAGGTTTCACTGGCTGTCTCAGACCACAAGTGTCACCTTCATTTGAAATTATCTTGTCCCGGGTGTGCTTAAAACATTCTTGTGCTTTTTTGATGAGGTTGGGCCCTGTTCCAAGGCCATGGCAAAGCCAAAGCCCCTGCAAGGGAGTTTTTTCCTTGTTGCTTCCATAATCATCTCCTTTCACGTCTGCTCAGTCCCAGAGTAAGTCTGGTGTGATGCAAAAAAGCAATTTAAGGTGATGTGAGTTATGACTGAGAAAATCCATGCAGGTGTTGGTGGGTTTTAATTAATGTGTTCAATTCACACCTTTAATTAATTTGTGACAACATTCTGGAGTGTCACCAAAGAAAGACAATTTTGCTGTCCAAGGCTCAGCAGAAAGTATAATTTTGTGCCTTCTGACACAGATGAGTCTGTAGCAACATTAATATCTGGACCAGGATGGGGTCTGGGAGCAAGAGGGACTGCAGAGGTGGCTGTAGTGTAAAAATAAACACATAAATCATCCTGCACAAATCAAATGAGAGAGATTGTTACCAAAAAGTACTCTTAAATGTCACCTAAAAGCAGGAATGGATCCTGTGGGATCAATGAGCCACCTCTGCTAGAACTCATAATCAGAGAATCCCAGAATTACCTTAAAGTCCATCCAGTGCCCCCCCTGCCATGGGCAGGGACACCTCCCACTATCCCAGGTTGCTCCAACCTGACCTTGGACACTTCCAGGGATCCAGGGGCAGCCACAGCTTCTCTGGGCACCCTGTGCCAGGGCCTCCCCACCCTCTCAGGGAACGATTTTTCCCTAATTTCTAATCTAAACCTACCCTCTGACAGTTTGAATCCACTCCCTCGTGTCCATGCTCTGCTAAAAACTCCCTCTCCATCTTTCTTGCAGATCTCTACAAATTCATTTCTTTGAGTAAATGTGAAAGTGAGCTTAGATATTTTTTATCAACAAAAAAAAATCATTTTACAGATTCTGCCTCAAAACACTTTTTAAATCTATTCAGCTCTACCAGTAAACTCAGTAAACTTTCAGTGCTGTGTGTCAGCATTTGTCTGCAGCACACAAATATGGGATTTGCTGATACTGCAAATGGGAAGCTGGTTAATTGCATCAGATTTCTCACTGAAAAGGCTTTTTAACTACCCTCAAATATCAGTGAGGCTGAGGCTAAGTACATGTTTGAATATTTTCTTCAGTTCTCTGGTGACAAAACTGCTGATGTGGTTGTTCTTACATCTATGATTGATCCGAAGGAAAAAAAAAATAGAAAGGAAAAAAAGAAAAGGCAAAATTTTAATCCTAACACAAACACACAGATGAGAGATGCTCCAAAGAAAGCAATTTCGTACAGAACTGATTTTCATAATGATTTTCAAGCATTTCCTCTTTTATCAGTGTTTGCTCCTAAACATCAGACACTAAAGTAAATTGAGGTCTCTCTTCCTGATATAATTTGATATTATTTTGGTGGCTTTTGACCATCTTTTACCTTGTGATTTGTTCTCAGCAGTCAATACTTGATGAACAGTTGTTCGCTTTAAGATATTTTTTGTCCGTGGGATATCAAGCTTGTCTTGCTTATTAATTTGCCATGATACCTTATGCCTGCATGATTTCATGTGGTTGTGATTATCTTTGTTCACAGATCCCAGACTGGTTTGGGTTGGAAGGGACCTTGAAGCCCATCCAGTGCCACCCCTGCCATGGGCAGGGACACCTTCCACTATCCCAGGTTGCTCCAAGCCCCATCCAACCTGGCCTTGAATATTTCCTGGGATTTTAAATTTCTTTCTTTCCTCTGCCTGTTCACCACTAGGGTTGGCAGCAAGGAAAATTTGCTTATTTGTGGAGCATTCAACCTCATTTCCTGTAATCCTGATGCCTTTCCAGGTGGAAAGTGGGGCCTTGAGAAGAAGCACTGAAAGCACATGTTAAAGTTCTTTGCCAACTCTGCCCCTCCTTGAGTGTTCTTGGCAAAATTCCCCAGTGTCCTCTGTGTCCCTGAGATTTGATTTACCTATAACAGCACAACTTGGAAGCAGCAAATCTAACCAGCTCCAAAATCCTGTAGATTGGGATCTACAATGGGATCAGTTGCTTCAGCTTTGTCACAGTTCTGAATATCTAAGTCATCATGCCTGGAAGTAGAGTTTTCAGTCTGTCTGTCTTGCACTTCCATGACATCTCCTGGAATTCAGGATCAGTTGTGCCAACAGTTGGTTGAGTTTCTGCTACAAATAAGATCCTGCTTGACCCAAAACTCATCAAAAGGCATCCAGAAGGGCAGGATGGAGCTCAAGAATATGTAGTTGGGAATGGAGAAACCAAAGTGGAAATGAAGGTCCAAAGGGAGAGAGATGGAGATGAAAGACACGAGAACCTCATGGGCAAAGTGTCTGTGGTGGCTGGAGAGGAACCAGACCCAGGGATGGGGAGGAGAAAGCTGAGAGCAAAGATTAATCTCTATATTATGGGCTTGGATTAAGAGTGAGGGATCAGCTGTGACACAGAATTGGAGATGGAAATGGATCAGATGATGGGGGTAACATGTCACCACAGAAATAGGTGGATCATCCCATAGAAACAGTGGCCAGGAGGGGGTGGAGGCAATGTAGGACTAGAAAAGAAGCTGCTGGAAAATATTAAACTACCAGTGTGAGACAAGGAGCAGGAGGCTGGAAAGGAGTGTCCAAGGTGGAGGAAAATGAGACATACAGAGTTTAGGAGACAAAATAAAAGAAGAAAGGAGTCCTGAAAAACATATTCCTGTTCTTCCGCTACTCTTAGTCCACAAAAAACCTGGTTGAACACACCTTCATGTGGTGAATTAGGCTTAATATTCAGTTTGTAATGTCATCAAACAGCTTTAGGCTGACCCTAATATTCTTCAACATTTTTTATTTCCTTTTTCTCTTTTTCTTTTTTTTTTTTGTAGTTACAGTTCTTTCTCCTTTTCTTTGACCCAAAGACAAGAAATTGTCACAGTCCATCAGTATTCAGTAATCCAGCCTCAAAGTGGAGCAGCAAAATATGATTATTCACAGAAGTCACATGGCAGTTGTTGTTCTGTTCCCTTCATGGCTGAATGTAACTTATAATTAGTATTTGAAGCAGCCACCAGGGCTTGGAATCTCAGTGGGAAAAAGAGGAGAGAATCAGGCTGGTTCTGATTTATTCTCTCTGGGAAAATCTGTTTGTTAAGGCTCATCACACATTCTCTCCATTATTAACCTTTCCAGCAGAAGCTCGAGCGAGGTGTTGGAGTCACATCCCTCCTTGGGAAGGGAGGGGGAGGAACTGCACAGAATATTTGGCTGTTTTCACATCTGAAGGTGGATGAGGCAGGTTTTCCTAAACCCCTCCAAATTCCCAGGGGATGTAGGAATTTGGATGCTCCTCTGTGTTGGAACAAGGGCAGAGGAACATCGTGGCTGGGGAGGTGGTTTGCTTTAAATTTGGAACATTTCTCTTCTGGATTAGGGCAGGAATCGATCCCTTCCTTCAGCTAAATACTATTTATACCCTACAGACACAACCACGGTAATATTTACCAAGCTTTCCCCAGCTCTTTGCACACAGAAGTTGCACATCTGCACAAATCTTACACAAATAAGAAATGAACGTCCTTTCTTCTCTAATCTGCTTTCTAAGAGCAGTAACAGGGATTTACCATGACATAAAACAAGGGAAAAATCAAAATGGAACCTTCATCCCACTGATTTGGTTGTCTGGGATGCAAAATCCATTTTGGATGTGGACACAGTGGGATTTTAAGCTGTGCAAATCTATCTGACTTCCTGCCACACAAGATGAGAAAAATAAAAATATAGCAAAGAAATATTTCAGGTGGCAGTGCTTAGACACTGAAGAAAAAAAGGTTAATATTTAAAGGTTTTTAATCCTTTTTTTAAAATTGTAAACCCTTGGGAAAAGAATAAAAGCAAAGAATAAGACAGGAACTCAAACACTGACTCATTCTGAAAAGCAACAGAGACCGACATTTCCCTATCATGGGGGTAATGAACATATTAAAAATCAGCCTAATTACGTGGTAACTCTGCACTGTGTGTACTAACCTGTGTGTAATGCTGAGTACTCATGGATTACATATATTGTGAACACCCTCCAGCAGAATCTCTCTGCACACAGGACAAGAAACCCAAGACAAAGTGACTTGGTAGAGGGAGAGTCACAAGATTTCCCTCAGTGGCACAGGGGATGTGTCACAGCCACCCACTGATCGACCAAAAATCAGGGACAGCTGGAAAATACATGTGCCCCGATATTTTTATTGCATGTTGTCATTGAGGTAGAGCAGAGGACCTTGGGGGACAAGCAAATATATCATTTTAATTAACACCTAATTGTGCTTGACACCTGAAATTGTGCTGAGCTTCTCCCCTGCCAGCCCCAGGATGTGAAGGATGTCTGTGCAGCACTGAGCCAACACGGGGAAATGAGAGTTACTTCCATCTTCAGGGTGGAACTTCTTTCCCTCATAGACAAAACACAGTATTTTGTTTCTAAATACTAAAATCAGCAAGAAAAATAAGCAGATTTTCAGCTAATTATTTCCAGTGAGGTCAGAGTTGTCTTCGGCTGTAGAATAACTGAAAAGCTGCATTTAGAGCAAATCAACCACTGCTTTAAAAGTACATTTGCACCACTATTCTCCTCTGGGCTGAGGAATCCAGCACAAATACTAAACCCTTTAAAAGTAATATGTAAATGTAACCTTGAGATTATGGGGGGAACCTACCCAGAGTAGTAGGAAGCTCGAAGAAGGTTTAATGATATGTTCTCAGAAAGGTATAACATTAGCATTGTCCCACCTCATATTGTTCTACTTGTCTCATTAGCTTTTATTAGCACAGTAGATTCATCCCATCCTGCTTTATGACACCCTGTAATGTAAATCAATGCAGAATCTCCCAAATGACTAATAGAAGGCAGCCAGCTCAACTATAAAAGAAAGGCTTGACAGATGGGAAGCCAACAGAAAACTGCAGAAGGCCGTTAAACTTCTTTTTTACCATTTTATATCAAAGTGTGCAGCTGGAATTGAGAGCATTTGGGTAGGTTAAATATCAGTGAAAGAGAACCAGTGAGTCCTCACCCCCTGGGCCCCCCAAACAGCTCCTGATACAAAGATCACAACATTTTAGTAATAGCCTGCAAGTTTTCCTGGGCACCTTGTTGTCCCAGTTAGGCTGTCACAAAGCATCCTGATCCCACACGGATTAAAGCAGTGACCTGGATGATGCCCAGGTCACTCCTGTCATATCACTGCCCCAGAGGAGGGGAGGTGACATCCCCAAACCTTCCCAAGGTGCCACAGGCACCCAACCGTTTGTCACAGCCCATGGCAAAGGTCTCAGAGCTGCCACTCCATGAACTTCCATGTCCTCCACTTCCCAATTTGTTGGATTGGCCAAGAAGGGACAGCTCAGAGGTCACCAAAGCTCTGCAGGTCACCTTCTTAGCAAGTGTGATGTGCATCCCATGCTCAGAACAAGAGTGGGAGACACACAGGAGGTGTCTGGGCACAGCTCACACTGGTTTTGCTTTCTCCAAGGGAAGATGATGATGATGATATTTTGGGAAAGGTAATGTTGCCTTAAGTGTGATGGACCAAAAGTGCAAAACTCCTTAAAAATGGCTTTGCCACCTGCAACTGTGGGAGGCAGCCTGAGTTTAACTTCATTACATTAATTGGTTTGACAGTCTGAGAGGAAATGGTGGTTAGCAACTTGGGAGCACAGGGGGATGTTAGCAAGGAAAACAGTGAGAAAATCAAATTCCCTTATGGGTAGAGACTTGCAAATAATTACCTGAGGTGTTGGCTGGCCGTGGGTAGTGCTGCAAAACTAAATGTCTTTGCTAGTCCACATTTCACGATTTAACACAAGTATTTTAGTTCGCAGACTCTCCTGAAGTTAATTTACAGCTCTCAGTTTGTTCCAGTCAGAGCTGCTTTGCAATAGTGGCCTCATATCAGCTGGTTTGACTTCCAAAATGTGAATTCTCACAGATTTTGGAGTTATTTAAACCCGGTATCCTTTAAAGGTTAAAAGGAAGGAAAAGCACTCAGAAGAAAATAGTCTGAATTTCACCTGAGATGAGTTTGCTAACAATGCAAACAAGATTCTCAACAGCATTTGTAAGAAACAAGCAATTCCTTGATGCTCTTGAAGCCTCATAAACAGAAATCCAGTTGTTCCCCTGGGTAATTCTCAGAGAAGTGTTTCTTAGGACATATTGTCCCTTGCAGTTATCTACCACTAAGTTCTGTTGAGAGATGATGGTTCAATTAGAAATAAATGGATAAACATATTGATACGACTAATTTTGGTTCAAATACCACTTTCCTAAATTGGTGCAGTGCCCTAATGCTTGGGCTCTTCAATCATTAGAGACCTCATTGGAATGGATTGGTTTAACTTCAGGGAATTACAGGCTCATAATAACACCAAGGCACAGCTCTGATCCACCTTTGAGCACCCGGGCCAGGGGATCCTCCAGCCCAACACAACTCTCCATCAGAGCACTCAGGACATTTGAACATATTAAATATATGAATTTAGTTATATAAAAAACAGAATTCTGCCCTTCTGTCCCCTCAGGTGAGACCCCACTGCAGCTCTGGGGTCCCAGCACAGGAGGGACATGGAGCTGCTGGAGAGAGTCCAGAGGAGGCACCAAGATGCTCCAAGGGATGGAGCAGCTCTGCTGGGAGGAAAGGATGGGAAAATTGGGATTGTTCAGCCTGGAGAAGCTTTGGGGTGGATTAATTGTGACCTTCCAAGACCTGAAGGAGCTCCAAGAAACATGGAGAGAGACTATTTCCAAGGGCCTGAAAGGATAGGACACAGGGAATGATTTCCCACTGCCAGAGGGCAGGGAGAGATGGGATCTTGGGAAGGAATTCCTGGCTGGGAGGGTGGGGAGGCCCTGGCACAGGGTGCCCAGAGAAGCTGTGGCTGCCCCTGGATCCCTGGAAGTGTCCAAGGCCAGGTTGGAGCCACCTGGGATAGTGGGAGGCGTCCCTGCCCATGGCAGGGAACTGGATGAGCTTTAAGATCCTTACCAACCCAAAGCATTCCATAATTCCATGATTCTGTGATAGGATAAGTAGCACCTAGGAGAAGTAGTCAAAAACTAAAGAATATAAAATCTCGAGGCAAAACATGAACCATTTAAATATAATATTATTTTTTCACGGCTGCTTTTCAAGCCAGAAAATCAGCCAACTTTCCGGAAGGTGTTTTGGTCTTTTCCCATTCCTAATTCAGTCCCTGAAATGCTCCACATGGACAGTGAATCAGGAGCCCAGGGGGCTGGTGTTGTTCTGGTTGTGGTGAGCAGAGATTTCATGGGTGTTATGCTGCCAGTGATATGCATGAGTTTAGTTGCCCAGCTTTATTTAAACAAATTATTTTAAAAAAGAAAATCTGTTTTCACACACGCCAGTCATTTAGGTCAGATACTTCTCCAGGATTTTACTCTCTCTCTTATTATGTGTTTTTAATAAACAGTCAATAAGAAATATAGTGGTTTCTTTCAAAAACAAAAAAAAAAATCCATTAAATTTCATTCAAATACAGACACATGCAAGACTTTCCTCATCAAAACCATCTAAATTATTGTATTCCATCAGCTCCACCTGATGTTATAGAGCAAAAGGAAGGATCTACAACTTTAGTTGGCATTGCACAAATGAGACATGAAAATTATCAGCTTAATGGGAAGAGATGCAGCAGATTTTCAGCCAGAACCAGGTGTGGGTTGTCCCTGCTGTGTGGAACAGTGAGCTTTTGGTTCTCTGAAGTTTGAGGTCTCCTGCAGCTACAGATGTTTGAGCCCCAAATGAAAAGTAACTGGAGTCTTACCACGAAATTTAATGAAAACTCAGCAGAAAGTCTTGATTGAATGGAGCTTTTTCCCATGCCATGGTGAAGTCCTTAAACAGGATTTTATTTTTCTGATCAAGGAAATGTTGGAGGCTCAGCTTTGTTGGGCTTGTCTGGGGGGAGAGAGAGAAGCTAATAAAGAACCAGAAACCAAGATGCCAAGGAAATAATATAGTTTCAAAAGAAATAGAATTTAGAACATCTGCTGCTCTCTCTGCAGTGAAACAATCATTTAATCTGGGGAGCATCTGAGGTTGGAACATTATTAAATAGAGCATGATAAAAACAGATCACCAGCTCTACAAGAACTTTGGGAGGAAAATCTGTCCTGAATTGGGACAAAAGACAGAAGTTGAGATATCTGAGGCTTCAAGTTCCCCCTGTTGTGTTGGAAACATTTTATTTCAACCAACTGAAAGAGATTTTGTTGATATTCTGTTGTATTTTACTCATAGCTTTCCATTAAAAATTGGGTTTACAGCTTGAAAGAATTTGGAGATGTGGCCATTTGTCCAACGAATCAAACAAACCTGAACACTGGAACAGGAAATCCATCCAATAAAGTTTCAGTTTTCAACACAAACCCCAATGATCAGCTTTAAACTCAAGCAGCTCGTGAAAAGGCTCCAACCTTCCCTCTTTGAGGCATCCAACACCAAAGCCTTCAACTTCCATGCACTTTATTTTCATGGCACAACAAACCCCATCTGTGCAGTTCAAGAGGTGCCCTGGATGCCCCAGGGATATTAAAACACAGATTATTAAAGCTCAAATACAGGAAGTTTTCCAGAGGGAACTAATTTTTGTGTAAATGAGGAGCCTCAATTCCAGCAATTCTTGTGCTTTTTGCAACCAAGGCTCTGTTTTGTTCTGATAAATTTATGGGAATGATACACAGATCAGAAATGCCTTGGAAAACATCATTCCACAAATCCAGCTTCCCTTCACACCCTGTCACCTTCTGAAATTGTCATTTTTAGTTTTTCCTATTACTTTTGCTTTTGTGGATAAATTTGATTTGGCTGTTGATTCTGAAAGTAAAATACACATGTTTTTCCATAATATTTTGTTAAGGGGGAAAAAAATCCACAACAACCAAACAAACATAAAAATTCCAAAACAATAAATGGGAAGGGAAAGAACTATTAAAGGAATGCTTTAATTTTTCATTACTATTTTTCCCACTTTCTATAAATAAACTCTATAAAACATCAAAGGCAACACCAAGCAACTAGACCTACTCACAATGATTTTATTCAATGTCAATGAATTTTCAAATTAAATTTGAATTTGACAAATCAAAGTTTCATCTTAAATTAAACCAGGGGCTTTTTTCCCAAAGCTATAGAAATTACAAATAAGAGCCCTGACAGTTTATTTCAGAGGCTGGACACTGCATTATTCTACAAGGGCAATTATTTGCTGGGTTTCCATGAGCTCTGGTACTTTTCACAGTTTGAGATCCAAGAAAGGACCCATTATACAATTCACTGAAATCTAATTTCCACTGTGCTGAGTGTCTTCAATGTGCAGGTCCTAGATTACTATTAAATGAAAATAACATTGTTCAAGTAGAGCTTTAGTGATTTCAAATTGCTGTTCAAAACACAGAGTGTGTTCTTAGATAAACGGGGGGGTTAATTAAACACGGATGTATTAAGTTATTTCCTTAATTACAGTATCACCATTGCCTCATATTGGTTTACTGTGTATTAAATTCAGCTTCTCACATTACTCCACTATTAGATCAAACTGGTAATTCTCAGTTTTTCCCTTCTTCAGCTTGTCTGAGCTTGCAGTGGAGAGTCCCACTTCATTTCTCTCTTTCAACGAGGGAGTAATCAAAGGAAGCTCAGCTCTAATCAGGACTTCCCTCCTCCATCTCAAGTTGGCACAAACCTGGAGAGCTCCTGTCACATTCTCAGAGGCTGAAGGTGCCCCTTTACCAAAATCTCATGTTTTGTGTGTCCTGCTTGGTGCCCTGAGCAGGGGAGGACAATGGAACAGAGAGGGGCTGAGAGCCACCACTGACCAGGGGCTCCCCAGAACCTGCAGTTCCCTCCAGGCTTTACAATCCCAAGCTTCTTTTCTTTGTTTCCCCTCTTTGGGAGACTTTCAGAAGTCCAATTTTTCGTTCACAACTGAATGAGTGACTTCTCCCCCTCCTTTGTGAAACCACAGCTATTATGTGGAGGAGAAAATCTGATCTTTGACCTGCTCCACCTCTGACAGAGCCAAAGCTGCTACAGAAAATCAGGATAAGTATAAAATATTTAAAGGAGAGGGGAAGCTATGGATTTATTTAGCTCCAGAGTGGTCTGCTGAGGTTTGGTGAGTCACTCATTTAGCTCCAGTAATAAAGAAGCCAATCATTCCAACATTTACATGCAGTGAAAGCCCTTTCCCCCTTTCTCCACTGGGACTCCTTAGAAGTCCTAACAAGCAGGAGCTGGTGTTTTCCTGTGCAGGAACAGTAAATCCAGCTTGTCAGAGGTGCTGACCTCACCTTGCACTTCCCAGCATCCTATTTCATGGAATGTGCAAGGCTCAATGTACACACAAGGCTGGGTGTCACCGTTATGGATGTAGGAATGTGATCCCTTGGAGCTGCCCACGAGGGACCTGCAGGAATGAGGGAGAACTTTTCCAGGCACCTTCAGCAAGCTGAGATTTTGTAAAGAAAAGAAGAATTACCCTGATTTTAAATTAAGGGAGAATTTACAGAATTTACTGACCAGGAATTCTGGAATCTTCTAGGAAAACAAAAAGTGCAACACCATGAGAGATTGATCTCTGGTTTAAATATAAAAACCAGTGAAAGAGCCCAGAACTGAATTCTCCACATGAGATTCCACCTTTCCCTCCCCTAGATAATGACACACTTGATAGCACAGAAGGGATGTCTCAGCTACAATCCAAAGGAGCAGATAATGAACTCAGGATGAATAAAAGTGGCAGGAGATGGTTGGAAGAAATAAAATGCCCCTGACACCATGTGCAGAAACTGCTGCAAGATCTCCCACACCAGGGTGGGTGCTCCTGCTTGTCAAAGTGGTGCTGCTGGTAATTTCCAAAGCATTGAAATTCCCCATGTAAAAGGGAGAAGGAAAAACTGCATTTAATTATAAGAGTAAAATCTGCTACATCACTGATTGATAGAACCAGGAAAAAACACTTTTTTCTCATTAATTTACAAATCACCAAATTAGAGAGAAAAAGTGAGTTATTGCCTTACCTGTTTTCATAATTTTACTCTCATAAATATGTGAATTTACAAGGACATTTTCCTTCTTTCTCCTTTTTTAAGGAAAAAAGAAATTTGAAGGGAATGACAGAGAACCCAGAAATATGTTAATGTCTTTCCTTCATCAAACAACCATGAATATACATGACCATAATATATTACTATTTCTAGCTTCTTTGATTTATATTATGGATAACATGTTTATATAAAGCCAATCTCCACAAAAAGCTGAAGAAAAAAGATAAACCAAAGAAAAACAAAAAATCACAACCCCAGCATCAGGGAAATCAAATATCACCTAAATTAAACTGATCTCTAAACTAGGCCAGACAAAAACTGGTAAAGCATCCAGGATTTCTGAGGCACTTTATTGTGAAGGGGGGTTTTTTTATATCAAGATTTGTGAAAACATGATTTGTAAAAATACAGAGCCAAAAGATTATTAAGGGTGAGCTCTTCAAATCAGAGGGAAGGTAATTAATCTGTTCCAGGAAAGCTGATCCAACATGCAGTTACTGATAATTATCACATTGAATTTCATGTGGGTGACTCCCAATCACATCCCCAAGAATTAATTTAATCTGGAATGTCTGATTCCAGCATGACAGATGTGTAACTGAACAAAGTCCCGCTCATAAAGGTTTCACTTTAAATGGGGTTTGGTTGCCATGGAATTTGGGGTTAGATTTGTTCTGGTTTGTGCTGTGAGACTCAGTTGATCCCAGGAAGTTCTTGGTAAATTTGGCAGAACAACCAAAAATGCTGCTTACTCCAACAGTCCAAATGGTCTAAATGTTGCAGGTACAGATTTTTGGGGTGGTTCAGTGCTTCATCCAGTCACCAGTGCAATCTAAAGGACCTCCCGCCACTGCAATGAACTTTCCTCCTGTTTTCCTAGGCCCTCTCCATTTTAGAACGGATGTGAAGCTCTGCCATGGCATAGCTAAGCAAACTTCCAGGCTGAAAATTCATGCTTTCCATCCCTTCCACATGTTTGCTGGAGTTCACAAATACCTTTGGTCCACAGGAATGGTCAGTGCAGTGAGAGTGGGGTTGACTCAGGCACATCCTGATTCTGTGAGGGCCCCTCTGCTCTATGATCACTGGAATATCTTGTTATTGAAATATGTATTTTTGAGTGTGAACAAAAAATCAGCCATCAGCTTGTTCTTGGAAATGGCATCACCTTATCAAGGACTAAAGTGAAACTGGATCCTGTTGCTTGGAGAGAGGTGCAATGTTTTCCTTTTTCCCATCAGAGGAATGTCTTGCAATCCCAACATCTCTGTGTCTGCAGGCACGGAGATCCATCCCTTCACCCTGCGCAGGAGAAAGCCTTGAGTAACTATCAATGTCCTGTTCTTTCTTCACACATGGTTTTGGTGAAGGCTCAGCTGTCCCTGCCAGAACATCCTTTTCCTCACCTGTTTCCAACACCCTGTACCTGCAGTCCCTGTTCCTGATCTGTAATTGCAGAAACACAGTCAGAGAAGGGGATTTCCTGCTTTGTGGGAAATGCCAGATTTCCAGTCATCACCATCTTGGGAATTTCATTGCTCTGCTGAAGTTTTCCGCCCTTCCCTCAAACACTGGTAAAACTCTGGCATGAGCGATTGTGAAGAGCTCATCCATGTCCCATTTACCCTCCTGAAAATGTCACTTTGTTTTGCTGGAGGGCCATCCCATGGAGATCATCCCTCCCACAGCAGGATGGTGGCATCACTGCCAACCCCAGCACTCCATGGTCCCAAAAACCTGGACAGTCCCATCCTCCTCCAGCAGCTCTGCCTGCATGAAGGTCTCTGATGTGCCACTGATGGAGCTCCAAGAGATGACACCTATTTAAGGGTCCTTTTGTATTCCTGCTGCTCTTTCCTATGGATATCTGCTCCTGACAGCTTTGGTGTCTGCATGGTCAGTGGGCTCGTGTGTGCAACTGCCTTGGACATCCCTAAGGAATGAGCGAGGAAAGCCAACTTGGAGCTGACAGAGCAAAACCCTCAGGGGGTTTGAGAAACCGGCCCTCAGTGGCAGTGGCACATCACCAGGAGGAGTCACCTGAGACCTGCCAAAATTAGCTGTGCTCACCACTTAAAGTGCTGGAAAATCCAGCATTTCTTAAGGCTGAGAAAGTTGGGATTGTTCAGCCTGGAGAGGAGAAGATCCAGAGTGAACTAATTGTGGCCTTCCAGGACCTGAAGGAGCTCCAAGAAACATGGAAAGAGACTATTTCCAAGGGGCTGGAAGGAATGACTTCCCACTGCCAGAGGGCAGGGAGAGGTGGAATATTGGGGAGGAATTCCTGGCTGGGAGGGTATAAGGCCCTGGCACAGGGTGCCCAGAGAAGCTGTGGCTGCCCCTGGATCCCTGGAAGTGTCCAAGGCCAGGTTGGAGCAACCTGGGATAGTGGGAGGTGTCCCTGCCCATGGAGCTGGATGAGATTTAAGGTCCCTTTCAATCCAAACCACTCTGGAATTCTATAATTCTAAGACACTTCAGAACAAAAAGGGACAATTCAGTGTTTCTGGAATTCCTGTCCAAGCAAAAACTTGCCCTTACAGTGGCACTGAATGAGGCCAGTGGCTTGTCAGGATTTGTGTATCTCCATTATTGATATCCATGTGGAACACTGTATTATATTACAGAAACCAAAATTGTTGCTAGCAGTTACTCCCTGAATCTTCCCCAACTATTCACAGCATCAATTCAATTCAGTCAATCGATCAATTCCATCAATCATTTCAATTATCCTCATAATCTTTTGCAGAGGGTATCTACATGTCCCTATTATTCTACCCAAGCCCATAAATCATTAAATGTAATATTCCATGCAATATATTTCTTATTTATTCCACTGCCTCTATATATACGACATGCACACTGTTCAAAGAATTGCATTGTTGTCATTGAAAATAATGATCTAAATGCATTGCAGGACTTCATCTATATTTCCCTGAGTGTTTTATAATGTGCATGAGGTAGAGAAAAAGATCCTCAAGTTATTTGGGAGGAAATATATATCACTGTGTCTGTACAGATGTCTTCAGGCAGATCTTGTTACCAAGGTTCTTTAATTTACATTTCTGCTGTGTTTATGTGCTCTGTTTTAATGCTTTTTCACCTACTTTGGATATTAGTAAGTGGAGTAAGAGATATTTTTATGAGCCATATCCAGTGAAACATGGAACAGGCAAGTTAAAAATTGATAAGCAATATTTATTAATGTTTTGGTGCACAAAGAACAAAATCTGATTTCCAAAACCCTCAGAAATGAAACCTTTAGAAACATGGATTCAGTCCTGATGGCCACACAAAGAGTGATTTCAGCTTGTTATGATTATGGGGGAGTTTCAGCTCCTCCAAATAAATATTTTGTGGTGAAAAAATGAGTAACTTCTTTACTTTCTCTTTCTTAAACAATATTGTTCTTCTGCAAATCTCTCTTTTTATGGGCTTGTAAAAGATAACATTAAAGCAGATGGAAAGCCTGCCAATCCTACAAATTCATCTATTATTAACATGGAATATATAGTGAAGAATAAAACATCAGCTTTAGGAATGTTGCAGCATTTTAAGACACCTTTAGAAAGATCCATGACCCCTCATGCTTTCAGTACATGTTTTATAAAACACTAATAAAATGAGGTGGCAAAAAAGTTTGGGGGTTTTTAGTTGGGATTTTTTCCCAGTGCAAAACCAGTTGCTTTTGATTATCAGTGGAAAAAGAGTCAGGAACCACAGGAAGGAGAGGAAATGTCCCCACCTACCCCAGCCTGAAAATTTGGTGCTGTTTCTCTTCCCAAACCTTCCACAGCCCTTTGCTGGGTGGAATCTCTGGGTTTGATCTTCAGTGGCACTGAAATCTGGGAGCAGCACACACAGTTTGTTCCCTCGAAACATATTTTGCTGACAGCTCTGAAAATTAAATATAAATGAATATTAACATGTGCAGATTCAAGGCATTAAACCTTAATTAAAGAGAGGATTTCAGAATAGGCTGTTTAAACTTGCTTAATTCCTAAAGCAGATATCCTAGAAAGGCAGGAGAAATATATACACAATTTTTTTAAAAAAAAAGGAAAATTTTAGAACGTTCCTACTGTGAGGGTGGGGAGGCCCTGGCACAGGTTGCCCAAAGAAGCTGTGGCTGCCCCATCCCTGGAAGTGTCCAAGGATGGGACGTGGAGCAACCTGGGATAGTGGAAGGTGTCCCTGCCTGTGGCAGGGGTGGCACTGAATGAGATTTAAGGTCCCTTACAATCCAAACATTCTGGATTCCACGAAATTTAAATCACAGCGTGACTCCCAAGACTTTTCCTCCCTGAATTCTATCACTGCAAAATGTCAGAATTTTCCCTTTGTTTGCTATCCACTGAGAAATACTCCCTTTCCTTCTCCCATTGCCACTGGCTCAGGATGTGTGGTGAGGATTTTATCAGCTCCAGCACTGAAGGGACTTAGTGAATGAAAATGTGCTTTTGTCCCCGTTTTCTAGGCATTATATCAGAGAGGAAGAAAGCTCCTCGTGTAGCTGACAGAAACAAGTGTTTCTATCAGTTGTACTCTGCTCCCTTATCTGCTGCTGTCTATTGTTTCCAAGGAAAACCCTTTTGTAGTGGGGAAGGAACTCGATAAAAAGCACAGAACGAGGACTGGATTAATTCACAAGGACATTTTCCTGTCCCTGGATGTTCAAGCCTTGGCCCTGCTTGTGAACAATGATCCATGAATGAGGGTATGGATGCTCACCATGTCACCACATGCCCAGAATATCCATGACCTCAGCTATCCTGAGGGATAACAGCCACAGACACACTCTCTGCATGTCTGGTCCTAAAGAAAACAGAAATTGCTGCATCTTCCCTTTTCATATTTGAAATCCCTAAGCCTGAAACGACTCTTTCTTCCCACACTAACTCCCCATGGATGCAGTTCACTGGAAAACCAGAGCTCACCTGGAAAGAGCAGCCTGGGAAGGTTTCAGTGCCCTGTTCATGACAAGCTCTTCTTGAAAATGTCTAGGAAAGAAAACATATGAAAACTTGAAGGAAAAGAAGCTCAAGTTCAGAGTTATATTTGGGAAAATGCCTCCCATCGTGGCTGCCTCATCCCTGGAAGTTTCCAAGGCCAGGTTGGATGGGGCCTGGAACAACCTGGGATAGTGGGAGGTGTCCCTGCCCATGGCAGGGGTGGCACTGGATGAGCTTTAAGGTCCCTTCCATTCTATTATTCCAGGATTCTATGATTCCATGAAAGGAGAGGAAATGGAAATTCCTCCAGAGGACTAATGGGTACTTGGGGTTTATAAGTATTTTATCTTATCTTTTATATCACCTTATCTTATATAATCTGTTATTACATAACATTGTGTTATATTACACATCATATCTACACATGAATTATCATTTACACTGTGTCATATTAAACTCATTTTTTACCATTAATCCATTCTAGTGGCATCTACGGTCCCCTTCAGCGCTGGCAAAAGATGTGATATCACAACTTCAGGTTTTCCAGGACAACCCACAACCACTGCCCCCAGTAGCTGTGGCACCAGGGGCCACAGTGTGACTTCGATCATGGTGTTTAGACCAACACCTCTAGAGCCGGACAAGGGTCTCCAACAGATCCCTGATGTCTTTGTGGGTAGAGGACCAAACCTCTCCATGCCTCAATCTCCTGCAAAGTGCTGCAATATTCCTTTCCCCCTCTGTTGTGAAGTTGTTGCAGTGTGTGAGTAGAGCCAACTTCAGGCAGCTTTTATTAAGCAGCTGGTTGGGATTGGGGTTGGAAAGTGGTGGTGCCAACACCTCGGATGACAAATGGAAGCTCAGACATCTGGCACTGAGAGCGTCCACACACATTTCTTTCCTGAAATAATACACAAATGATGGAAATGAAACAAAACAAAGCCAAACAAACGATGGCTCCAACCGACAGTTGTTATTGTACTTCCAAATGAAAACATACTTCACCGAAGGGACTCTGCTGTGACACAGCAACTTGCAAAAATGGCTGTTGGAAAAGAACTTTCTGTTTGAAATAAGAATCACATCTCTACCTGTGCCTGAACTGCCAGGGAAACAAACGGCCTGGAGACAGCCACAAACCTAAGGCAGATTAATTTGTCTGGATATGATACTGCTTTCTTGAATTATGCATCAGGTGGATCATTTCATTTCTCAGATTATTTCCTTGTCCCTGCCATCCACAGCAGCACCACCCCAGCACGAGCCCCTCACTGCCCAAACTGCTGTAGGTCTTCAGTGTGGTAGAAAACACCCAATGCATTTTCTTATCATGCTCTCTCGAATCTAACAAAACCTTGATTTCCCACTCATTTCTTCCCCCTTTCCCTGTTTTTCAGCTGCAGTTTTGCTCTCTGTTTGTCTGTAATCATTGCATGACAAAATTTCCTAATTGCAAAGAGCAAGGCGACCGTGATTATTATTTTTTTGCTAAGATTATCTGCCAGACATGTCCCCAGCTCTTATGAAAATGAGAAAATCAGACTGCCTGATATATATTTTCATAGTTGCCTTCAGTGACAGGGTTCTGCTGAGCTGTGCATAAAGAAAGGAGGTCGCTGTCAGGGCCGATGTGCATCCAAATTATCAGGTTCCTCAAGGCTCAGGAGCCTGTTCAAGGTACAGGGACACAAGAATGTACCATTTCCCACTGGCAGTGCAGTGTTGGGAGCTTACATGAAAATAATCCCAGTATTTGTCTTGCCCCACCTCCAAAAAACCCCTGTGTCAACCCAAAAGGAGGCAGTGCCATAGCAAAGAGTGACAAGGAGCTGGGGTTTGCTGTCCTGAAGTCAAGGAGGGCATAGAGAGCCACCAAAATTAAAAGGAAAGAAGCTATTTCTTCACTGAAAGAGTTTTCAAGCCCTGGCACAGGGCAGTGGTGGAGTCACATCCCTGGAATTGTTCAGACAACGAGTGGATGTGGCACTTGGTGGGTGGGATTGGCCAAAGGTTGGACTTGAGGAGCTTGGAGATCTTTTCCAGCCTTGGTGATTCTGGGATCCAATGAGATGAGTAGCCAAGTCCCCAGAAAGTGGCACAGACTGTCAGGTTTGTTTCAGAAAGAGCATTTGCCCAAATTCTCTTCCATTTCTGATGGATCATGGCGCAGCAAATCTACATTTTTCAATTAAAGGACATTAAAAATTATAATTGAGTACAACAACCATATTTAAAGCCCACCTTCAACCATCTGAGATAAGAGTTATGAACACAAGGAAGTTGGCCCTTTTCTTCTCTCTGGGTGTGTCCTCACTGAAGGGGGAAAAAAGTCTGGAAGTCTGGAAAAAACAGAATCCCTCCAGCAGCAACTTTCTCCTGAAAGAATTTTGTGACCCCTGTGGAATTACCATAAGGTCAAAAACAACCTGGTGCTTTTGGCACACAAAATATGTCTATTTTATTATTTATGAATAAGAGGCTTCAATGAAGAAAGGCTTCAATGCTTGTAGGAATTTTTAGATGTTTTCACAATAAATGCAAAGAATTACAAAAAGCACCTTCTCTCTCTTTATCACTCTCAAATCTGGATGTTTAAAAATAAGAACAACAAAATGGAATATGTTCAGAGTGAAAATGTGGGATGATAACACATAAAAGTGAGCATCTGTATATTTGGATGCATCTTCTTTACAGCCTGGGAAAACACTGGGAACGTCATAAAATCCTGTGGAAAAAAAAAATCCAAATGGCCTCCCAGTCATGTGAAGTTTAGAAGAAAACTGGCCAAAATTTACTACCTGGAATGCAAATTCGTTGCAAAAATATGCAACATACTTTTTCAGTCACATCAAATATGCAAAAATATGGTTGCAAATTGAAAGTAAAGCAAAACACAGATGCACCATAAATTTCATTCTGGTACTATCACAAAGAGCAAAAGGCTGAGGAGATTTTTGCATTTTTATTTCCTCTATTCAGTTTGTTCACTTCTTTTTACTCGGAATGAGACACCCATTAAAGTATTAAAAGATATTTAGTAGGTGATCTGAAATGATTAAAACCAAGATTAAAAAAAGCATTTCCAGTGCTTGTCAGCATCAGTTTTCTGATCAAATTTAATACAAAATAGCTAATGAGGGCAACTCATCCCCACTAATATTCAAAATGCAAACTGGATTTTCAAAATCCTCCCCTCCACATTTAACATGAGGATGATTACAAGGAAAGCTGTGCTCCAATATGTTAATTTGCTCTCTGTTTTTCTGCTGATGTTACTCTTCATTTGAAGAATCCTGTCAACCTCTCTTCCACAGCAGATCAAAGCCAGGCATCCACTTTGTACCAGAAGCCATCAGACAAAATTACACTCGAGAAATCTCCAATGTAATTAAAAAAACTCTGTGTAAACCTTCTCAAGGAGGAAGACATAGTGTACCAATTCTCCACTCTTTAAACAACTTCTGGGAAGGTGACAAAATGTGACTTAAAGCTTATGCTAAACAAGCCATCTTTATCCTTTGAAGTCCTGATTAATTATCTTACTTGAGATTTGTGATAAAGAGGTTGCTGCAGATGCCCACAGATGCCAAGGAAAACCATGAAATTCTAGTGAGCAACTGGATCTTGGACAAGGAACTTCAGGTCTAGAATGATGCTGGATGAGGTACTGGATTTATTTTGGGAACATCTCCCTTCAGGTCTGCTGTGAGCAACTGGAATCACCCAGCAGGTTGTGCTGCTCCTGTTCCAGAGGGAATTTATGACCACAACTGGGGCTTTTGTCTCCCACGGAAGTGCTGGGAATGTGTGAGTGCCAAAAGCCAGAGGGTAAGAGGTATAGACAGACCAAACCTTGTAACGATTCCCAAATCCAGCCCAAAACAGGAGCAAGAAGAAATCAGGATGCCAGAGAGAAAAGCCCCAGTTTCAGGAGTGACTCTTGTTTAATTTAACCTGTAACACCACGGGGGTTTCTATCATTTTGTTGTCGGTTTTGAACAAACCCATTTTTGCCTGGTGCTCAGGGGACATCCCAGTGCCACCAGTGCCACCAGGATACCCAAGGTAGCACAGACAGATCCACATCTCCAATCCCACCTACCATCCCTACCTTCCCTCTCTGGAATGGCTCCAAAATTGCTCCCTTGGGCACCCAGGAGGCCACGAACAGACACAGGCATCAGTCCCAGTGTATCCCACAATCCCAGACAACCCTCTGGAGTTACCTGCCAAGGTGAGATGTCTCCCACTGGCTGCTTTTATGAAACAATTCCCCAAGGGATTGAATGGACTCAGTAGCACAAAAGACATGGATTGAAACACATCCAGCTGCTGCTGCTGCCAAGAATGTGACTACAAGCAGTTTCCAGGGTTTACAGACTTGAAAAAGAGGAAAACATCCGGTCTGGCGTGTGAAGGGGCTGCCAAATCCATCCTGGAGAGCAATAATGGAGTTGGGATTCATTAACCCTTCTCTATTGGCCTTTTTAATAAAATGAGATAGATCTCGGCCCAGCCTACGAGCGAGATTTATTTATTTCTAAATGACAAAGAAATAGAAAATACAAAGCACTTGGCAAAGGATTTCTTTGAGTACCTTGGCAGCTTGTCATTGATAATGGAATTGTTGTCTGATCTTCAGTCATTTGCAATTTAATTTCCCCACAAAACCTACCACTTCTTCTTACACATATTTCTCCACAATGTGCCTATTTACCTTCCCAACCAGGAAGAAATACATTAGATGATTTAAAGGGTAGCCCTTAATGCAATTTAAAGCCTTGCAAATTGATTTTCCTTAATGAACTTTATATCCTGACATCCTGTCGTTTTTCCTCCAGTACATTCAATTAGGCCATAATGAGTTATTAAGGGTTGGATAATGGGAACGTGACATCATCCACACGAGGCACAAATTTTTGTGGGAGATTAATTAAAATCTAATTTTCACGTGAGGCTGGACCATCTGAGCCAAAAGGTGCCTATGATAATTGCAGTTAAAAAAAAAAAAAGGGGGAAAAAAAAAATCCTGGAAAACCCAAAATGGGAAAAGAAAGAACACCCAGGTTGGGTAGAAGCTGAGATGAGAGAGGAGTTGAGAGACAACACATTCTTGGAGGTATAAGAGAGACCCTTTGTGCTGTCTTCATCTAAACCACTGAAGAACAAACATTGGGAATTGAAGCATTGCAGTAAAAGAGCTGAAAGCATTTCTTTGTGGATAAAAAGCAAGAGACATTCATGTTGTTCTTTCAGGTAGAAACACTCCCTTTAATAGCAGTAGTGCTTAAAGCAAAGAGGCTTTTGTGGGGTTTGTTAATATAAACTTGTGATACAGTGGAGCTCTGGGCTCTAAATACATATCTAATCTCAATGGAGAGCACAGCTCAGCAGTTCCATTTGCCCCATATCAAAGAAGGAAAAATGTTGTTATTCTGCCAAGAAAATGGATCTATTTATCTGGTGCAACAATCTCTGCAACACAGGGTTTGTTTTTCCTCACCTCTAATTTTTTAAAAAATAGGCACGTTCTTAAAACAAACTGAAATATAAGGGTTGTATCAACAACTAAGAACTTTCTAGCAATAATATCCATATTGCTGCAGCGATTTTGGAGACCCTCATATTTCAGAACAAAGGGCGAAATTTCCAATTCAATCAAAATAACCAACAAAGGGCCTAATAGTTCTTCACATTCATTACTGCTTTGCAAACAGCACCTCCAAAGCCAGCCAACCTACAAGAAATTTTGGGGATATTCCCTCCAGGGGAGGTGCTGGAGCCTACAAATACTCTCTGCTCTTGCAGCTCATCCTGAGCTGACCCAGCTCGTGGTGCCTCCCTGGCCTCATCTACAGAGTCTGTTGGATTTTGTCTCCATTTATGTCCAGGAAAACAAGAACCAAGACTGAGGGTCAGAACAATCCACAAAGATCTCTTTGTGGGCCTTGGGATTTGAGATGGTTCTTTTTTGTTTGTGTTTTTGACTCTTTGTCAGCTCTTTTTTGAAGGATTAAAAATAAAACTCCAGCTTTTGTCCGGGATTTCTCTTACTGGATGGCTTTGAATCTGCTGGAAAAGCCTTGATCCCACAACAATTTACAAAAGCATTCATTTGATTTAAAAAATGTGTTCTCAATATTTTTTTTTCCTTTAACTTCATAGGCTTTCTCTTTTCCCCAAACCTTTCAAGCATCCCAGTAACCATCTACACTTTTAATTAAGAAAGGAAGTAGTTTGGATCATTAGTCTAAGTCTGGTTGGAAAAATTGTTATAAAGTTGTGACTGAGGTTTTCAGTGAGTGAATTTCTTCCCCAGAGATAAGGCAATTAATGTGGTTTCACATAAAATCCACCTTCCCCCATTGCCTCAGTGTAGGTGTGCTGGAGTAGGAACAAATCAATACCAGAATCACAGGGAAACAGGAACAAATACATCTTTATAATTACAATATGTAACCCACTCCACAGCTGCCTCTTGTGGATACTCTGATCTGGATGGAAATACTTGGTTTATACTGATGATAATTTCAAAGAGGAACTGGGAACACACACGGAACGAGTCAGTGCTTTTAAATATATGAGCCAAGTTATTCATATTTTCTCTGCATTCCCATGATATACTGAAGAGCAGCCAGTGTTGTAACGTTGGTGCAATGGAAATATAAAATAAAAACCAGTTAACTGGCCAAGAACCTGCAGTTCCTCCTTAAATCCATGCTCCTTATAGACCGAACTCAGTTACTAGGGAGGTGAGACAAAGAATAGATCACATAAGGGAGACATCAAGATTTAATACAAGGTTTGCCAAAGCAGCAGAGACCAAAGACAAAGATTTCTGTACTGATTTCATTTTCACACTGAACTGAACTCACTGGGGCTGCTTGGAGCCTGGATATTACCAGAACAAGTCTCAGAAAGTTGTTCAGGTTTGTTCAATATTCACTCAGAAGTGCAAATACTCTTCATATCCATTCCCCCAAAACTGAATTCTTTCAATCCGTGGAAACACCAAATGAGCAAAAGCAGGTTTTGCTGTTTCTGGGTTCCACCCTTGGGAATTCGCTTATCCTCCCCTCAATTGTTCCTAAGCCACACCACCTGGAAAACTCCACTTCTACACCACTTGTCATCTGGAAAGGACATTCCCTGTGGGCAGGGTAGGGCTGTTAGAGGAACAAATATGCAGGAAAAATTCCCAGACCAAGTCCCAGGCCATCCCTTTTCACCTACAGAACGAAAATAACTATGGGGTAAATATGCAAGGCATTGAACACTTTGAGAGAAATTGCTGTTCTTCATAATTATTTTTTAATTTACTCTCTGCTGGAGGAGAACTGGGGCCCTTGTTTCCTCGTCAGCACAAACTTTGCATTTCTTGAGCTGCATCTGGGGTTTACTGAAAAATGAGCATCTTGATTACGACTCTGCCCTTCCCCTGCTCAGCTCCAGCTGCTGCCTCTCCTCATGCATTTCCAAAAACTGAGAGGCAGAACCATTTACTTACTTATTTGGAGTATTTATTTCACTCGTGTGAGTTGTCTCACTTCCTTTTCCAGCTCCCTGAATATCTCGGAAAGGAGTGAGCACTGCACTCTTGGAGAAGTGCCCAGCTGTGCCCTCAGGCAGGTGCAGGGCATGGGAGGGGGCACAGCTGGGGCACAGCCACCTCCATCTAAGCCAGCAACAAACCCCAAAGCCCCAGTTTTTATAGTTCTCCACTTGCTGAGAGTGATGAAGTTTGTAGAATCTGTGAGGGGAGGAAAGCAGGGATGGGGGAGAGATGGAAACACTCTTTTGTATCATCTCAGTGATCCTGATCCTTTAGAAAGAAAGGCTGTGAGGGCAGCACACACTTCAAGGAGTTGTGGCTCCCAGATGAATTCCTGATTGCTTTTCCCAGCTCTCCCAGGAAGAGCTCAGCTGTGTACACCACCTGCCAGGAAAACCTTATTTTCCTTTGCTCTCATGGCATTGGGATCTGCCCATTCTCCATCACAGGATGGACCTTGTGTTCCCACTTCCTTTCATTTCTATTCCAGAGCAACAGCAACAGCAAATTCCAGGCAGGGAACCACCTTTCCTGACCTGTAGGTGACTATTCCAGCATGCCAGGCTGACACACCTTCTGGCTGGAACAGGTTGATAAAGAACAAAAGTGGCTCAAACCGAACAAAAACCCAGAATGAAACCTTATTCCTCCTCTCTCCACCTCATCCTTCCATCTCACCTAATTCTAATAACCTTGAAGCTCTGTGAGAGCATCTGCACCAAAAATAAACACAAAAAATAGCACAAAGTGACTCGGCAGAGACATTTATTTCTAACAATGTTGTTGGGTTTTGTCATGGAAAATTTACTTCCAGGCTGCTCGTGAGAGCACAGATGATTCACCTTCAGGGTGGAAGTTTTGCACATCAAATAGAAGCAGTCAGGAGGCTTTTTTGCAGGGCCAAACTTGTGATTCACTCTGCAGTGGCTTGACTGAAGCTGGTGCCTCCGTGGTGCTATCAGCATTCCCCTCCCTCCACCCCCAGAACACACCATAACCTTCCATAAAAAAACTATTCCCACATTAAAAAGTCCTGCCTAGTCTCCCATGGATCATCTCTGCACTTGTGCAGAGCCCTGTCTTTGCTTTTTCAGTGTCATTTTCCCCCTCTAAAACCAATTGCTTTCTCCAGCATTGATGACTGGTTGATGTTTCCATTCCAGAAGTCCCTGTTTTTCCCAGTGTTTTTCCAGCAGGATGGCTGGTTTTTAATCAGCTCAGCGAGTCACTTGGGTCTCTCAGCGCTGGCCCAGATTTACTTCAGGATCCTCAGTTTGGATGAAAACACAAGTGAGAAAGAGCAAAGCTTCTGCTCCCTTTGTAATTAATCACAGGTTAAAGTGCTGTACGAATTATCCAGGCCTCAGGAGAGACATCACTCCTGGAATTCCCAGCAAATCACACAATTTAAGCCATACTTTGCTTTGTGTATTTGGCTAATAGAAGCATTAGTCACTGAGCTGGAGATTTTTAAATTATTTTTTTCCAAGTTTGCTAATCTGTGGAAGATGATCTTCTAACATGAGCACTACTTTTGTAGCTCATAGAAAATTTGGTATTGTGTGAGTTTGTACATCATGGCAGCTTGGGAAGCTACAACAGAAAATTCAAATATCATGTTTTTCAAGCCAAGCGCTCAGAGGGTTTTTTGACAGGGGGTGGGTGGGACAGTCACTCAACACATGGATTTCCAGTGAAGCAGATGGGTGAGGGGAGAAGCACAGCCAAGTGCAACTCTTGCAAATTTATCAACAAATATCACCACAGCTTTTAACATCCTTCCCTGCTATGCCTCCAGACTCATCCCATTGTTCACACCACAGACAGAGACAATTGGTTAATTCATATCACCATCACAGGCAATTCTTCAAAAGGTGCTAAATCCCCCCATCTGTGCCAGTTTCAAAGCCCCTGATGGGATTGGCTTTGTTTTGTTTCTTATGAAGTACTTTTGCATTCAAAGAAAAGTGTAAAAAGACACTTAGAAAGATAATTTCATTTGACTAGTCATTTATTTCATTATAAGTAATAGGAACAAAAGAAGAATTCCAGAATGAGAGCAGGAAAACATATCCTTTTAGGGAATTTTAGGTGGAAAACTATATTCCCAGCAGCTCTGTGGGAAGACACACACTCTGCCCTCTGGCTTCTTCAAAAATATCAGCCAGGCTCGAGCAGAGGCTCCAATCTGCCAGTTTATTCTCTTACTTATTCAAGAGCTACTTTAGAGTACCTGGTTGCTGAAAGAAAATTAATCTAATTATGTGACTACAGGTTCAAAAATACAAATTAAAAACTTCTGAGGATATAAACATTTCCAAAAATTGCTCAGGGAGAGGAAAAACCCTACTATGATTTATGCATCATCTTTTTATTACCAGTACAGAATAATTGTTGTCATCCTTCCTTTCCTCTTTCTTATCTCCAACAGCTTTTTTTCTTTAATTGGAGTTTCTTTTAAATTGCTTTAAAACAGAGAGAAGGTGAAAACACTGGTAATACTATTTGAATGGAATTTCAAACAGTAAGGCATGAAATGCAGGAATATGAATTGCTTCATCTTTCAATTGCCTGTAACAAAATGCTATTTTTTCTGCAGATTGGTTAATGAGTGGTTATAAAAGGAATTCAAGAGATAATGTTAAGTCAGCAATACCAGGTCGGGTCCCATGGCTTTAAGGTTGTTTAATGAGGTTAAATAAAAGGGAATGTAAAACAGCTATGACTACATCTGAAATTTCCAAGTAGCTCCAGACATACTTAATGGAAAAACTTGAGCCCCAGTGAAGGCCAATAAATCTATTTTTTTTTAAGAAAAAAAAAATTAAGAAACATTGAAAGGATATCAATCATCCTTTTCCTAACAGAGTGTTAGAGAGTGACAATTAAAGATGCCCTATTGCACCATAGCACAGTTTAAATCATGTTTCAGAGTCAGAGCCAGTATCTGCGAATATTATTAAAGTTATTTCTTCATTGCATTATTAAAATCTGAGATTAAAAAGAATTTTTTTGCTTTACAATTTTCTTGCTTCTGCAAAATAAAATTAACATTGTCCATATAGTTCCCTTCAGGGTAGTGTGGTTATCCCAGTCCTCGGGTTATTTGCTTTTTTTTTAAATACACCTTTCCCATTTTTCTACTCATAAACACTGTCTCCCTGCCCAGTGAGCAGCACTTGAAGGCCCCTTTCCTGGAAGACTTGCAGAGAAAAGGGATTATTTCCAGTTCATTTCCACGAGTGGCACCGTGCCAGGTTGAAAAGCTTTGTTTCTATTTCCCTTTTTTCCCTTTCTAAAACCGATTCGCTGCTTTTCTCATTCCTGAAAAGGCAAACTGGACATTCCAGGAAGGCCAGACCACACCTCAATTCCATTTGCATGGAGATGGCACTGGAATGCTGCTGGTGGGACACAAGGATGCAAGAGAGCTGTGTCTGCAACCCGGGGCTGGAAAAGCCAAGCAAGGCACATCTTGGCCAAAATACGAGATATTCCCAAGGTTTGGGGAAGATTTTGGAGTCTGTGCTGAGCTCTGGGCTGGCTAATTATAATTTTAAAGCATATTGGTTTAGATATCAATGATATATCAATAATAACTAGTACTACCAGACAATATTCCAGAAAAGTCCAAAGCCAGGTTGGAGCAGCCTGAGATAGTGGGAGGTGTCCCTGCCCGTGGCAGGGGTGGCACTGGATGGGCTTTAAGGTCATTCCAAGCCAAACCAGCCTGGGATTCTGATTCTATTGATGTTATAGACACACCCCCAGTTTTTGATGCCTAAGTGCCATTTAGATGAATGAAAACTATTTTATGATGAATATTTCTGGGCCACCCTGAGCTCAATGATTAATGCAAGCACTGAAGGTCATCTTGTAAATGCAGTGACTGCATTTCACTCCTTTTCTTGTGGTCAATTCAATGTACAATTCTTTTTGATGAGCCTGTTTTTTTCCAGAAGGAATAAATGAGATATTTCTGTTGCAGATGCTATCAAGCAGTGAGGCCAGAAAAATAATGTCTCAGATTCAAACCTTCAGCTACAAAAGACCCTCTGGACAAACTGAATCCATCTCCTGTTGATCCTGCTCACCCATCTCCCATGGGCCACATATGATTCCTAAAGACAGGCAGGAAAAAAGGGTTGGAAAGGGAACTTGGAAAACACAGGTTGTCACTCAAGCTTTTCCAATATATCTTCATTTTTCCTAATATGCCCAGGAACACGCAATGCCTTCTGCTCTGCATTTCCAGTACAACCTGCACTCTGTACTTACCAGAGAAACAAAAATAAATGGAATTCTTAAAAGTGTGGTTTATGTCTAGAAAATGTCCAGCAAGATTAAAAGAGCCAAATATCCCAGCAAGTTAAATGGTATTTGTCTTCTGGAATAACTTGCAGTAGTTTTCCACAAACAAATCTGTAAAATTTTCTCTAATCATGAGTTTGTTTGTTTTTTCTTTAGGAGCTGCTCCTTTCCACCTGCTTCCATTTTAATGTGTCCTCAATATCAGTTATTTTTACTTCAGCTCGAAGAGGCAAATAACCAGGATGAACAATAACCCTCCCTTTCACAAACAAAAATATGATATTGCTAGTGGAAGAAAACAGAGAAAATTGCCAGAGAAATAAAATCTCAGCGAGTGTTTTCATTTGTCAAATTTGCTCAGCAAGAAGGTCCTGAGTAAAGAAAATATAATCCATAAAGCAGCATCAATTATCTCCGAGTGTAGACACTAGGCTGCATTTGTTCTTCATTTTTGCATATTGGAAAATGATAATTACACACACTCCATCAACAGGGAAGCAGCAAATCCATAGAAACACCAAAAATCCCCAGCTCTTGCTTGTGGAAATCCATGAAATTCTGCAAAGTTGGAAACCTCAGAGCTGAAACAACAGTGTGAATGAATCTATAGCACTGGCTCAATACAGCCGATGTTTCTGGAAAATATAAGGGAAGAAATGTCTTGTTAAATGCGTATTTTTTCCTTGGGAAGGTATGTTCTTCATGACCTCATGTCCTTAGTTCATGGTCTGAAAAATGTATCTCAGCCTTGAGCCTTTCAGTGCAAACCTTGTTACTGGTGCTGGTTGAGGCTCTTTCCTTCCCCTAAAAAAGAGCACATCAACCAGGACTGAGAAATAAGAGAGAAATTGTGAGTAAAATGCATGTTTTCAGTCCCAGATATCTCTAATTAGTTGCTTAAGGCCACGTTCCTGAATACGCATTGAGGAAAAATAATTAGTAGGATGGAAAAATCTGTGATTAAAAGTTATGTATGGAGTATGTTGATGCAACTGGACAGTAAAAAATACTACAGTGTCAGAAAAATTGGGATTTATCTGGAGTCCATCAGTTCCCATTGTGGTAAACCACTAACAGTCACAACAATATCACAACAAAAAGAAATTAAATAAAAGGAAAGAGGGAAGGAAACTGATGGCAAGGATCTCACTGAGAAGGAGACAACAGGAAAAGATGAAACTAAGAGGAAATCACAGGAATTAGGGGTTTGTTTATACAATTCATAGCAAATGCTGAAAAAGGCCCAAGGCCAGAACCAAGCCAAGAAAAAAATCAATCAACCAACAGACAAACAAAACCAAAAACAAACACCCACAAAAAAACCCCAAACCAACCAACCAAAAAAAAAAATCACAAAACAAAAACCCCAACCAAATAAATTGACAGCTGCCCCCCAAACAAGGTTAAAAAATCCCAAATCTGCCTTGTGGTTCTGTGTGACCTCTGCAGTGAATGCATGTTCCATTGCTATTTGTGAGCTTCAACCAGGCACAAAACAGCCTCTCCCTGCTTTGGCTGCATGAGAAGGACTGGTGTGCGTGACTGTTCCCTCCTGACTGGGCAGGACCACTTTGGACTGAGTAATTACTGACTAATTACCTTGTCTGGCTCCACTTGGGTTCATGCAGCAGCAGCAGCCCGGGGTTGGTGCTGGCACTGCAGAGCCTAAACCCGTGATACCAATCCAGACTTAAGCANGAGGAAGTCTGCCTTGCAATGGAGTCCACCCTCACTGCCCTCAGCATGGAGCAAACCCGGAGCAGGAGTTAGATCTGGAGTAAATAAGATGTTCAGGGTCATTTCAGGGTTGAGCCAATGCCCTTCCAGGAGATGGCCTTACCTCAAGAGGTATCACAAAGGCCTCTGCAACAAAGAGAAATAAACCCCACCAAATCCTTTTAAGGAACTTCAAATGCAATTTGTGTGCAAAACACAAGCAGCATGTGAGAAGCAAAGTGCAATTATGCACCACCAGTACTCCCCGTGCTCAGGCTGCTTCTCAGCCCTTCCAAGATAGTTGGCTAACAGCACCATTGGGGAATTTCAAGTAATGCTCAGAATTCCTTTGAACACAGAGTTCCATTAGCTGCAAATTAATTGGATCTGCAGGTCAGTGTGAAGTGGATTACCAGGCACTGAACACGCTGCTCAATTCTGGGGCGTTAGTAAATCTTTCCAGGAAACACTGGCATTGGAGTATTTGTACACAGGATGCATCCTCTGATTCCTAAGAGTTTCAAGAGTAGCCTATTTCTCTTTCTCGGGAGTACCAGAACAAGAGATGGCATTGTCCTGTCTCGTGAGTTGGTTTGGGGTTGTGTATTTTGTGTTTTAGCAGCTTTTGTTTTAAAGTAAATAAATAATTTTAAAACATCAGCTAAAAATTTAAGAAGAAAGGAAAAGAAAGGAAA
>WEIV01022718.1:43282-86315 GCA_013390005.1 Calyptomena viridis | reverse complement strand
TCCCAGAACTGCCCTGAGGTGGTGAAGGAGGACATGTGGCAAACACACTCTGCCACCTGAGGTAGTCACAGAGCAGTGCTGTAACCTCTGTAATCTGTAACCTGAGACTGATGGCCCTCAATCATAGGACAGGGGTTATGAGGGGACTGCCAATAGTGGCCAAAGCCAGAGAGAAGGATGGCAGGACAGAAAAGACCTAAAATTCCCTCATGGGCATGGCAGTATACATTCCTGTTCAGACAAGGAAAGCCCACAAGTTGATGTTTTATTCTGCTCCAGGGGATATCTCCACAAAGACTTGCCAAGCTGCTTCTCACTAAACCCTCTTCTTATATGTATTTCTACACAGAATGTGTGACTTTTGCCAGCTCTCGGATTCCCATAGGGTAGAGAAACTTTGGCACTGTGCTTCCTACACAATACCCAAGCCATGAAGTACAGAAAACCAGGAAATCTGGCAGCAGGATCATAAATCCACCAGGGATGCTGAGTCCCTCCTTGTGTTATTAGCTACTACCCCGTATTTCCTCACTTATATCCATTGATCTCTTGGGCAGGCAGGGCACAGGTTTTTTTGACCAGGACACACTTCCAGAACCTTTCTGCTATCACTCTTCTGGTTTCCAGCATAAACTTATCCACTAACTCCTGCTCTTTGTATTAACATTGCACTTTACTTTAAGCAGTCCTTTTCCACTCATAAGTCTGCTTCCAGCCTAATTATATCACTCAGCTGGATTTCCCATTTTCCCTTACCTAACCAGTTTGAGTAAACTCAGTTTAACTGCCCTCAACATTCCTCATCCCTCTGACAGCACCAGTTCCATGTTGAGTGAACCCTTCCTGACAAAGGTACTGAGACTTGAGTCAATCCTCTAACAATGCCTTATCAATCCCTTACATGCTCATGTTAAAGCCTTGGATCCCAGTTGCCTTTCCTTTGCTTGCCCTTCCCAAGGCCTGATCGCATTGGTTTGACCTGTGCTTTACTCTTCTTGATCATTCCCAACTGGTGAAACTTTTCTTTACAGTAGAAACAAGGAGCTTGGTTTTTTCATCATTGTCACTATTGAAAACATTACCTAAAATCAGTCCCAGGAATAATCACAGGACAACTGCACCCAGTGTGTCTTCAGCTGCATATTTCAACACAACCTTTTCTTTCATCCTCTTTACCATTCTTTTCTTGTGCTAATCCCCACTGATTGATTACAATCAACTGAACACAACTAATTTCTTTGTATCCTTAGTTTCTATCATGATTCCCATCATATTCACCAATGCAGACATGATCACAGACCAATTCAGCTATTAGAATAAATGAGGATATAAGTCATGAAAATATAAACACAACAGTCATGGACACCTAATTATTGTGGAAAGACATATGTCAACACCTCACTTTCATTAAATACACTTACAACACGGGCAGCAACATCTGTCTTCAGTTGTACTTCATGACTTTGCAGTGCCTCTAACTTTGTTTCTATACCAGCAGCAAGAGACTTTTCTTCTTGATTTTCCCTCTCCTTTTCCATTATACATTTAATAGTAGAAAAATTTGTTTGCATCATATGCTGAATTGCTTCCCATCGCAGCTTTTCATCTTGCATTGTTTTCATTTCTATCAGAAGTGGCTGCTGAAGCTCTAACTGAATATGCTTTATGATGTGGAGCATATTTTCTACTTCATTCTGCTTATCTTCCTTGTTTACACTCTGGAGTCCAGAGATCAAGTTTTGAAGAAACTGATTCAATTCCTCAACATCTTTCTCCAGGCTCTCTATTTCTTTCTTTTTACATTCTTTGAATGGTGCATCAAAGACGTCATTTTTGTTTATTTGATTTGCTGCCTCCTGGGTTAAGTACAAGATTTGTTGAACTGTCTGCAGCAGAATCTGTGCAGGTATGACATTCTCAGCAGCAGAAGAGCTAGAGCTATCATTTAGGATGTTAGCTTCTTTTCTTACAGTGGATGTTACAGTCTGGATTTCATCTAGCAGTACTTGAATCTTATCCCATTCCCTAACAACATTCTCAAAGTGTATCATCTTACCTTTAAGGCTACTTTTTGTTTTAGAAAATTTAGTTTGCAGTTCATCCACCTGCAGTGAGTCCCATTTCAGACCTACACATTCAAAGATTTCTTTGTACTTCATTATTTGTGACAAATTTGACTGAAAAGCTAATACTTTTTCTTTAAGTGCTTTGCATTTCTCCTTCACTCCTTGCTTAGCACCTACTAATTCATCTTCTTTCACATTCATTTCACCATCCTGTAGATCATTAAGATCCTGCTGCAATGAAGCTATTCCTTCAGCAAACTCTCTGTAGACAGCTATCTTTTTTTCTACTTCATGAAGTTTACTCTGAATTTGCCTTTGTGTCTTTCTTGCTCTATTCTTCAGACTTCTTAATTGATCAATCAAAAATAGTTGTTCAGATAGGCTCAGCTCCCCAGATGTGACCTGACTCTCTTTACAGTGGGATGAGATAAGCCCTTCTATTTCCTGTACATCCTTAAACATCTCCTTTAAAATGGCTTGCTGACTGACTAACTCTGAGCATGTGCTGGTTTGGTTCATGTCAGGCCTGGTAAGAAGCTCAGCATTTTGAAGCTGACAGTGAACTTTGTCTATTTCTGCAACAAGTCTTTGCCTCTCCTCCAGCTGGAGCTCCAGGTGCTGCAACCTCTGAGAGGATTTTAAAACAAGAGCCTTATATGAATTCTGCAATGTTTTCAAAAGGAAGGTCATATCAGAGACCTCCTCTGGCTCCAAGTTGGGAAGGATGTGTTGGAGCCCATAATCCAGTGACAGAATCACAGGCTCTCTGTTAACAACTTCTGTGCTCATAAGCTGACAAGTTCTGATCTGTGATTTGACATCACTGGGGAAAAGTGCTGCTTTCTGATCCAGTTGGGACAGTGAATCTTTGACCCACGAAATATTTTCTTTCAGCCTCTTCATCATTTCGTGTTTCATGAGAGCAGGACCACTGATATGAATATTTCCTGGAGTTTGTTGTGCTGATAATGCTTCCAATTTGCTCTGCAAATCATGTATAGAGTTCTCCAAAGCCACCTTCTCTTGATCGCTCCAAATTCTTTTCATCTGCAGTTCAATCCTTCTTTTTAATAGAGAAAGTCCATGTTTAATGTCCTGTAGCTCTGTGGTCCAAATGAGGGGATCTTTGGCTCTTCCTGCAGCTGAGGAATGTGACTCTGCCTGTAAATACTGTTCCTGTATCAACCTCTGAATATCCTGTGCTTTATTCATAAGCAGGTTAAATTCATGAATTTCTACCACAACCTGATCATGTTTCTTCTGCACTGTTTGTTCCACATGTTGCCACCAGTACTCCAGTTGCCTCATCTGGCTTTCAGTCAGCACTTTATCCATGCATGTCAAATGCTGAGATAAAATTTCTTGCTGACTTTGCAACTGGTTTAAGACATCTCTTTCTTTCCGCAAAGACTCTATGCATGCCTTAATTTTCTCCAGAAGAACTGTGTTGTTCATAGGACCCCTGCAAAAAAATACAAGTAGTGTATAAAAAAAAATTAAAACATCTCCTAAACCAGACACTTTTAAAAACTAATCTCACTGTTTAAAATATGATTGACTCACTTTATTCACTTAATCACATATATCCTTCAATGTTCTCTCACAAATTTCCTAACCACCTTTGTAGTATCATTATTTCTTGCTTATCTGTACAGCATTATTCCTAGATATCTCTGCAGAAATGGTATATCCTACACATTGTGTCTAAAATTTCACTATATACTAACACAGAATACAGCCCCCATTTAAAGTTACAACATTCCATTAATTTAAGATTAATTTGGAGAAGTTTATCTACTCGTATTTTATTTCCATGAGTATCTCAAAACTCACACCTAAAATACATCTAGAAACTAGATTTTTATACCATTTTTTCCACTCTCTTTGCTGCAAAAAACCAATTTCCTAATTATTTTAAATATCTTCAAATTATTTTGATACATTATTGTGATAAACTAGTTCTGTGTATTAAAGACTAATTCACAAAACATAGTAAATACTTTGTGTGTGTTGGTTACAACTGAATTGACACCGCAGACTTACTTATTGCCACAGAATTCTTCCTATCAAATTAGGTTAGCTTTCAGAGTAGAGAGATATTTCACTCAGGAAAAAATAAGAGCTAGTGAGTCCTTAAAGAAAAATGAATATTTCACATCTGCCACACTTTTGCAAGAATATTTTAAGATGGAATTTTTATGGGTTTTTAGCCCAGCAACTATTTCTTTGTTTTGCTTAATGAATAAAGAGAGTAGATGTTGCTTAAGGGTAGCACAGAACCACCAGAAATGCTCCTGTTTAAAGCTGTTTACAAACATACAAACCTGTGAGACTACTCCTGTTACCCAACATTAGTGAAGTGGATAAACCATCATATCCTTGACGGAACATTACTGAAGCACAGCATGAAATTTGGTCTAGGACCATATTTGTTCTGCAACCTCTTAACCAAAACTATACTTACATTTTTATGTTATCTTTTTCTGTTGACAAATTTTTCATGGAGGACTGTGCAGCAGAAAGATTTTTCTGGTATTCATTAATTAAACAGTACTGTTGTTCCTTCACTGCCTTAACAGCACTTAGTTCTTGGAGAAGCCTGTCCCAGCAGGGCACCACAGGCTCCGTGGTTTTCAGCTCTGCTCTGTTGGATCCTGTTGCACTGGGAATCACTTCTTCACTATGGCACAAAGATTTTGCTTTCCATGTTTCCAGCTCATTTTGTAAATTCTACAATCAAGCCCAACACAGAGAGGGGATTAAAGGATGATCTTAAAACGTTTTCAGCTTTCAACACAAAATACTGTTAGATACTGATTCACCTACAAATATATGCCTGCTCATCCACATGGATGAGTATGGATGCCTGTGCAAATCATGGAAGTGCACATGCAATTCCAGGTGTAACTACTACTGCACTCCAGAAGAGCAGTACAAACGATGGGATTTACATGGACATACTTGCATTAGGCACAGTGTTTGCAGAAAAACTGACTAATCATGCAGTCAAACTTCAGATAAGACTATGTGCAACAATTTTGGTTTGCCCAACTCAGAATTCTGTAAGTGCATCATTACATTAACAATGAGAATGGCTTTGCAGTTTCCATACCTCTAGCTCTTTTAGTTGTTCATTTATAAGTACCATATCCAGTTCAGCCACTTCTTTTTTCAGCTCATTGACCTTCTGTTCCTCTTCAAAATATTCAGTGTTTATTTGCACTCCAGGAAACAGTTCCTTCTGGACAACCACTGCAGCACCTGTGTCCTGCAACACAAAACGGGATTGTTATTTCTGAAGGTCCTAAACCAACAAGTTTTCTGACTGCAGCACTTAGTTTCACAAGTTTAAGCTACGCTTAAATCCCGCTGTGGTTTCCCCCCAGCCTCTATGGGCCAACCAGGACACAGACACTGGAACCTCCATCACTTCCCTCCATCTCTGCAGTAACCCTGGCTTGCCATCACTGCTAAGAGAGCTATGAAATCTCTGCCCATCATTTTAAGTATCAAACTCAGATATCCTCACTTTGAAATAGCATCCTGCCTGCACCCACATCTGCTACAAACAAATTCACAGGTCTGTCATGTCTTCTCTCTCTCTTCCTTACATGTCCATGGAACTTTTACCCTCTCTTCAGACCCACACTCCTTTGGCTCAGCACCTGCCTTGACATACTGCTGTGTCCTCCACCAGGACATCTCCAACTGTTCTTCAGAGGCAACTCATGCATGAAGCAGCTTGGCAGTGACACAAAGCCATGGTTGCTACTGTCACAAGTGCTATCCAAAATCTGGGGTAAGATGAGAGCATTAGGGAGCCGTGTCTCAATCGGGGGGGAAGCCAGGGATTAGGAGGTTCCAGAGCCAGTCCCAGGCACTGCCTCCAATTCCCACGACAGAAGTACAAGTCAGTTGGGGTGGGGCCAGGTTTAACATCACCTTCAGCCGTTGCAGACAATAGCAAGGAAATGTCCCAGGCTAATTGGGTCACGTGCCAATACCTTAAAAATCTTTCTGCATTTCCCTTCCCCCAGTACCTGCCTGTATCTGGTGAACTGTTCCATATAGACTTGCTATGAGTGAATGTATACAAATACACAGATATTACTACAGTGTGAACTTCTCCATGGCAATAACATCTAAAATGAGTGACTGCAAAACATATTCTTGTTTGATAAACAATTTATTGCTACCTTAGATACTATTTTCCTAGGAAGCAGCCAGCTATCCCTGCAGCCATATATCACTTGTAAGCTGTCACTTTCATCTGTCCCTCCACGAGTCATGACCTATATAAAATATACCTCCTTCCAAGTGTGGGAAACATGCAGCACATAGTACACATTATCAGAAAAGAATAATTCTATTTATTTGAAATCTTTTGGTTGTTTTCAGTAAAAACTGAAGGGGACCACTCCTGAAATAGTCAGCCAGAGAACTTTTCAATTTCTCTGCATACATACCCCATAAGGTTTGTAACAATTCAGACATAGTATTTTATCTTAAGAGACTCTGGAGTGCCATAGAACTGAAGTAAGCAGAAAAACTCAGGTAAGCTATCAAAGAGTGAGGGAGAAATCCACTTTACAAGATTGAAATATCGATGCACCAAAACAAGCAAAAAAGTGTCCTGACTTTAAGAAAAACATCAGTATTGCAGTGTACATGTTCTTCTTGTTGGTATGATGCTCTCATTGCACACTGTGGCACTGCCTCCCTGGATACACACTAGTGGGGCTGCACCCCAAATCCTGTGTCCATTTTTAGGGCCCTCACTACAAGAAATACGTTGAGGTGCTGCAGTGTGTCCAGAGAAGGGCAACAGAGCTGGAGATGTATCTGGAGCACGAGTCCTATGAGGAGCAGCTGAGACAGCTGGGGTTGTTTGGCCTGGAGAAAAGAAGGCTCAGGAGAGACCTTACTGCTCTCTACAACTACCTGAAAGAGGGTGTAGCCAGGTGAGGGTGGGTCTCTTCTCCCAAGCAACAAATGACAGGATGAGAGGAAATGCCCCCAAGCTGTGTCAAGAGAAGTTTAGATTGGATATTAGGAAAGATTTCTTCACAGAAAAGGTGGTCAGGCTTTGAAACAGGCTGCCAAGGGAAGGGGTGGGTCACCATCCCTGGAGATATTTAAAAGATATGTAGATGCAGCACCTGGGGACATTGTTTAGTGGTGGAGTTGGCAGTGCTGGATTAATAGTTGGACTCGATGGTCTTAAAAGTTGTTTCCTACCTAAACAATTCTATGATGATTGCATTGCTTTTTAAATGCTTTTCAATAGTACCCAGGATTATCTCTGTAATTTTTCCAGGAACCAAGACTAGTCTAACAGGTCTGTAGTTTCCTGGGTCTTCCCTCATACACTTCTGGAAATTGGAATATCCTTGGCTAGCTTCCAGTCAGCAGGAACCTCTCCATACCCCTAACACCTCTGGGAATTTTTGCTGGGGTTTCCAGTTAGAGCAGATGTGCAAGTCCCAAGTAAGACCTGCCAATGGACAGGCCAGCTGTGAACCTGCCTGTAGGTTTAACCTGAAGATTAGATCTAGCCCTACCTTCAACTTAAGAATGCAGTGTCCAAGATCAGCAGTCACAGGGCACTTGTGATGTGACTCTCTTCTTCTTAGAGAGGAGTAGACTTAGAAAAGTCATTTAGTAATGTACCTTGTCACTAATTCAGCTTGAATCCATTCTCCTTTCTGTGCTTTATTTCACTTATGTTTTACACTGGATCACCATTGGATTTTAGTTTTCTGATCTGCCTTCCTTACAATGGTAGAGCTATCACAACTGACTACAATAACATGGAAAGAAGTTGTATTAACAATTAAAAGAAAAATTCTAAATATCACAAAATAAAGACTGATTATGATGGCTTCAAAAACCAGTTTGAACTCTCTTTTGAACAGATCCACTGAAAAATATGTTGTGGCTAGCACTTTGGATAAGGTTCAAAACTATCAGGGACTTAAATAAGAACTATGCACAATGGTTTTAATCTTGATGTGACAGTAATTGTCTCTTCTTTTAAAACAACTTCAGCTGAAGCCCACGTGGAAACAAAAATTTGCCAGTCCTTGAATTTGCGCTTGAAAAAACAGACTGTGAGTTACCTCATGTGCAGAAATTGAGGGATTAGGCTCCAGACCATCTTTCTCAGCTGCTGCAGATTCCAGAACTTGATTCTTTTGGCACATCTTCTGTTGAACCTGCTCCACATCTTCTCTATATGACTGATTCTTCACATCAATAAGTTTCTCCTTTTGGTGTAAGAAAAATAAAAAACAAGTTATCAAAAAGCCCTAATCAAACCTGCTGAGTAGTAATTACAGTGCTTGAGATGACAAAGCTATGAAGCCCATAATTATAGGTAGATGAGGAAAACCACAATTACATCTCACAATTTACTGTGGGCAAGGTTATGTCAAAGGAAACCACTCAGAAGAAGCAGTGCTGTAATTCTGCTGTAAATTTTTAGAAAAATTGCAAATTGCAAGTGTTTGTCCTCTGACCTACACTGTTTGTGTTTTGTTATTCTAAGCAGGGACCTAGAATTGTGTGCCCCTGGACACATCTCAAATGCATTTTTTGAAAGGTTTAGCTTCTTCCTGAAGCTCCTTGTACTGCAGACAGCAAGTCTGTGGTTAGACATCCACTTGATTACCAGGCAGAATAGTCCCATGGGCAACCTGGGGATTTGCTGGATTTTTCAGCATCTCACAGATTGCTAAAACTGAAATGCTGAGAAGAGTCTGGCTCTATAACACCCCTTCAGGGAGTGGATGACAGCAACAAGACCCCTGGTCAGCCTTTTCATCTGCAACAGGAACTTGACCTCTTCCCACTCGTTATGGCTCCAGCTCCTAACACTGCTCTAGTGTCAAAATTCCCCTTGGACCAGGGTGCAAACAAGACACAGCATTCCAAGTGCAGCTTCACACATGCCAACTAAATATGTAAGTAAGAAATCTACATAAATGAAAGAGACTCAAGTATAATAACAGTATTCCAACAAAATGATCAGAAGACTTCACAACATGTCCAGGTGACTTAGAATGTCACTTATGTGACTTAGAATGCGACTTAGAAATCTCTTGGAATGCAGTATCCTCAGCAAACCATTAATGAAAAAAGAATTCCCTCTATACTGATTTTAAATGGAGCAAAGTAAAGGATTAAGTGAGTTAACACATACTAAGTACACAACACTTCAGACAAAATCACCTGAGGGTAACTTGAGCTTTTTATTATTTATTAGTAGTATCATCCCCACTGCAACTAAACTGTATACATATACCCTCAAATTCAATCACTCTTGTGTAACCTCATGTCCAGTTACCTCTACTGAGTGGGTTTTCTTTCTTGTTTCATCCTCTTCGATACCAACACCATCCTGATTTCTTACCAGTTCTGCTTCACCACCCAGAACATCCTCTGGGACCCTGTCATGTTTGTCCACATCAGGGCTCTCCTTATCAGCCTCTCCCTGATTTGAAAAACACAAATGTTTATCATCAGTAAGAAACTGTCCACCCCACAATCTGTCTATCCTGTCTTCAGTTTAGCTTAAACAATGAAGGAAAAAACTGAAGTAATCCAAACTCAAAGTCTCTTGGAAACCTCTGCTCAGATCAGTTTAGCATAACAGGAGCTTAACCACTCCGAAGCAGTTTCAGGACAAAGCAAACAGGACTAAGTGTTCATGTGATTTTTGATATGGTTGTGGAAGTTTCTGCTTAGACACATTTGGTAACTACTGATCTTGCACCTTCTCCAGAAATCCCAGTATGGATAGTTTCCACTCTGACATTTTGATGGTCATCTCTCCCAAATGCTGTTATTACTCAATGGTCAGGTCAGTGAGGGAGTACTCCACATCACTCCTTCAGCTTTGCACACGTGAAGTCATTAACAGCATGAATGTCCTGAGGTCCCCTAGAGATCAGCACTTCCAGGTTAGTGACCTCTCACCACCTACAGTGACAAAACTGGTTGAATCCCCATCCCTGGAAGTGTTCAAGGCCAGGCTGGATGAGGCTTTGAGCAACCTGGTCTAGTGCAAGGTGCCTCTGCCCACAGCAGGGGGGTTGGAATGAGAAGATCTTTAATGTCCCTTCCAACCCAAACCATTGTGTGATTCTATGATTTTATGAAATCACAGTTATGTGGCAGGTTTTGCATCATGGAAAAAGTGGATCCAAGCCCTGGGGGCTTGTAGAGACTATCACATTAATCTTCTGCGTGTGAGCAAGGCTGAGGGGGTGATCTGGAGAATATAATTTATCATATCTATCATCAGATAAGGAAGATACACCTCTATAAGACTACAAAATTTAAGGAATTGCATAGGCATTTCTAGTGAACACACACACACATATATAGACTGATTTGCATTGGAGTGGATTTGTCAGATACCTGAACAGCCTGCCCAAATCTGTCCTTGCTGAGATTGATATCCTTTAATGGGTTGTCTGACAGGACACTGCTTTCCTCCAAAATTGGATCATTCAGCTTCTCTTTCTCTGACATATTTCCATTTACATCCTGACCCTAAGAGAAATGAGAGAGAAGAAAATCTGCTTGTGTGACCATAAATGTTGTGTTCTAACGTTAAATCTATGAATGATAAAAATTATCATCTCTGAAACAAACAAGTCCTAAACAAGTCTTACTGGTTTAATAGAAGCTTGTAAAGCTCTTTGGCAAAGGCATATCTGCAATTTTCTCATCTATACACCCTCTCCCCATGCTTTGACCAAGGATACCTGCTCTAATTACTGGCAAGAGAAAGCTATATGCAGATTGTATTTAAATTGAAAACTGCAATTTTGAATACATGTTATTGGCTTGTTACAGTCGGGCTATAACAAGTTAAGGGAGTTCTTCTCCTCGTCTTTGAACTACACACATCTATTTACAGAAGGCTTAATTTCCAAGAAATTAAAGATGCAATATACAAAAGGTATTTGAGAGACAGATGGTTCTTTAGCCTGTTCTCCATTGTCATTACTGTCAGCAAATAAACTCACATCATGCATTTCCAAAGGCTCCTTCAGCTCCACTGCTGTGGGGCTCTCTTTTACAGGAGTCTCAGAAGTGATCTCTATCTCTCTCTTCAACATTGTATCTGACTTATCTTCCTTTTGTATTTCATTGCCAAACTCATCTTTTAACTCAAGGGCTTCACTGAAAATATTTTTATTTTGCTTGACATTTTCAAGTCTTTCTTCCAGAGTCCTGTGTTCACTCTGAAGTGTTTCAATTTCATCCATAATCAACTTCTGTCCTGGTGAAGAGGTGTTTTGTTTAACAGTTTCTGCTAAAACCAAAATCTTCTTTAGAGCATCTTCATATCGACTAAGAGGTCCTTGTTGTTCCTTTAAACACAGAAAAAACATGTTATTTTAGAAGTATCTTTACTCAATATACTTAATGCTAAGAATCTAAAGTCAATAGCTAAAATCATAAACATTTCGTTGTGAACAACAAACTGTGTTGAAAAGCATGTGTAGACTTATTTGCTGTGGAAAGTCAAATACTAAACCAATAATTTTGTCAGCCATTTTTATGTACAGAGAACATCTGTACATATTGTACATTACAATGATAAAATAATCCCATAGCACACTGCATGGTACATGATGATCCTTCCAGCTATTGCAGACAATTCTACCTTCAATTCAGCCAACAGTAAAGGCCCCCTCAGTCCATTTAGGGTGGTTTTAGGCCTACAGTTATCTTGATAAAAGGAGCACCACAAATACTTCTCATTTTAGAAAGGTTTCTTAGTTTTTCAGTTTCACAACATTAGCAGTTCTCTTTTATAACTGTGATGGTCTCTAGTGGGTGGACCCTGTTCTCTGTGATGCAGAACCTACAACGTACTTGTGACTCCAACTGGTTTTGCTCAGCTGATGGTTGTTCCATTCGTGGACCTTCACAACCAGCAAGTTTCTCAGAGACAGTTTTCAGCTCAGTGCTCAGGCCTGTTACCATATCCTGAAACTGTTGGTGTTCTTGAACACGATTTTCCAATGTCTGCACGATGGTCTGGAAACCAAGTGGTTTCTAGGATTAGTACATTATCTCAAACAAACATAACTCATTCACAGACTGTCACAGTTTTTCCAGGACCTCACAGCACAACAAACTTGCATGTTTCCCATAAAATACACAGCTAACCACAGGTTAACCACAAAAACCTCTTGCTCTTTCCCAGCACATCATGGAGTTAACCGTGAACAAAATTTTTATTAGTAGCACGAAGAGGAAGGACTGGCATTCCATAAGAATATACTTCTAAAAAGGATGTTTTCCATTCAAAATGGATGAAAGATTAACGACAGAATGCCACACAAGGTGCAAATGGAATTTGCACTACATTTGGTGAAACCATTAACAAACAAGATGCTGGAAAAGCATCTTTTAGATATTTTCCAAATTCATTTCTCCAAAAGGAAGAAAACCAACTGTGGCTTGGAGAACATAGGAACAAATGCTTCATATTATAACTATCCAAATCTGTTTATACAGGTACAAAATGTTCTTCACACTTTGGTCTCATTTGTTTAAACATTTAACCCTCTGTGGAGCACAAGGCAGTGAATATGAGTTTCTCGTGCTCTTCTTTGCACAGTAAGTTCCAGAAAGGGGGAGAGAGATGGAGAGGGAAGGAGAGGGAGAAATTCCCTTCCTTTTTTTAGAAGAGCTTCCGCTCCCAGATTTACCCATAAGCTTCCCATCTGAATGGCACTACAGGTAAACAGTGAGAACTGCAACCAACAGGAAGACCAAAAATCTCACAAGGAAAGAGACAGGTTCTAACCTGGAGCTGGCTGAGCAGATTTTCATGTTGGTGCTTTAATTCCAACCATTCCACCTCTGTGAAGCAGGGGTCCCCAGTGTGACCCTGTAGATGATCTTCCTGGCTTTTCAATTCACTAAATTGGGAAGTTAAGCTTTCTGCTTTCTGCAGGAGGTCAGCATAGTTTGCCAGCTGAGCTTGTTTCTCCTGCAAACCAGGCTGAAGGGCAAAACCCATCTCCTGTTGCTGTTTCTCCAGTTCCATTAGAGTCTGTCTCAGATCTTCTTTGCTTTGCTCATATTGCTCCCTGTTGCACTCAAGTTGCTCTTGAGGGCTAAGAGAAAAAAAACAACTGTGTTTAACAGTATAAAAAACCCCAACTTATTGACTACCTAGAAATTGTTCAATTTGTGAATAAGTCAATCATTAGAATGAACTTGAGTGTACTGAATACTTTTCTTTAGGTTTTAAGTAACTGATCAGACTGGAATTTTCAAGATAATGAAACACACTGAAGTTACTGCAGATGAACTAGACTTTAATGCAGGACAAATGACTAACCCTCTTAAACCCTGACCTATAAACCCACAGCATCTCGGATGTGATGCTCATGCTCTGTATTTTTCTGCTTTTCAATGCAGCAAAAGCTCTGTTTAAAAACTACAATATGGTTATTAATCTGTGTTCCTTGACTTCTGTCATGACAGTCTCCTGAAAGGGAATTTTCTGTAGAAGACAAACACCACATTGAGGGTGGGGGAGTGTTTTAGAGATAGAGACAACAAAACCAGGATATGCAATATGGGTTATGTTAGTACAGTCCAGTAGTTACTTTCCTGCCCTTAACATAGCATTTCAATTTGTGTGCTTTGTAAGCATGCATGCTGATCTGCTGGGGGTGAACAAGTTGCACTTGTCCACAGGAAATATGCAATGAGACATAAGTAACATTTCTATGTTCACATTTAGTAATGAAGCTCAGATATTTTCCAGATGGACCATAAATGCCAACATTTGAAAATACGATCCCACACAAACAAATCCAAAAAAATAAATTCTGGTTATAATTCTGTAAAGTACAGCAGATAAAGGAGGACAAAAGCAAAGCATAAGTGTTTTGATTTTGCCCCTCAAGATACATGTTTTTTGGCAAATGACAAATGAAGTACTCTTGCATCAAGTTCCCTGTTCCAGCTTCTCACTGCTGGTGCATCTGTTATTCACAAGCCTGATCCTGCAAGGTCCTGAGCATCTCTTCAGACTTGCTGAGCACCTCCTCTCATGTCTTCAAGACACTGTGAAGAGGACAGCTCTGCATTCTGCTGTGTTGCATCCAATACAGCCAATGCTCCATCTTCCTGAGCATCACTTGTACTGCTTTTACCAAGGGATCGGTAATAACAGAAGGCAACACAATGTTCTCTGGCTATTTGTGGCTTCACCAGAAAATATCTCTGGCTATTCTCCATCTGACTGCTCAGTCCATATTGTGACCTGCACCTTCACAATATTGCAGAAATACAAGTATTTTTGCAGGTATCTCATTCTGCTCCCTAAGAAGAGAAACTTAATGGAATTGGTACTGGAGGAAGAGAGGAAAGTCAATATATAGCAGTAAGTGATCTGTAGTGTCTCTTGGCAAATTCCACATTACCTGCTATACTCAGTGGTCAGCTGACAGATGCTTTCCCACTTTCTCTGGAGCTCAGAAATAGTTTGCTGAACCTCTGGCCTTTTGTTTTCCTCATTTCTCAATAAAGTTTCTCCTACAGTCACCATACTCTGTATTTTGGCCTCTCCTTCTTCTCTGAGAGCTGTGATTTCCTGTATTAAGCAAGATGCAGAAGCAGGACATGAACAACTATTTTTGGTTACAAAATAAAAGGTATTACCATTATTTTTTCATTTGCACACTGCTGTTCAAGATAACAGAATTCTTCTTTCAATATATTACATAATTGATACATAAACAGATAGATCATCTAATTTTGAAAGACAGGGATAACAAAGCTGATTTATTCTCTACATAACAAGACCAATTTTGTGCTACAGATCTTACGGAGAGGTATTTGCCACAATACCACTCATTCCCATAGAATGAAGCTTGTAAACCCCAGCATTCTCCTCCAATGTAGTCAGAGAAAATAGATTGATGCCAAAGAGGACACTGAGGCCTGAGAGAGCCACCCAGGCAGTGGAGGAGCCCATCACAATGGCCATGCAGGACACCTGAGGAGCCACACACTTTGGGGAGGCTCCCCAGATGCTGCAGGTACATTACTGACCTCCACTCCTGGAACAGTCTGTGATGGGAATGCACATGGCCACCAGTACCTTATGAGTTCAGTGCTGCTTAATAAGCTATGTAAAAAACCAAACAAAAAGTACCAAACACCCCTCCTCCTCAAATAAGCCACAAAACTACAGGCCATGAGCAGTGACAGTATCTTTCAGGAGGTACTGACTCATCAAGCATTCCCCTGGTATTAGCTTGAGCTGTGAGGTGAAAGAAGAACACATTTAACACAATACCTTTATCTGATTAATCCTTTCCTCTGATGGCAACTCACTTTCCTGTGAACTTAGTTTATCAACAGCCTCTTCAAGCTTTTTGATCCAGCAAGAAACATCCTGGGCAAGCTCTTCAAAACTCTGCTCTTCCACTGGAAGGCTTTCAGTATTCCCTGCCATTCCACTCACACATGTTACCAATGTGTGGTACCTACTAATAAGATTACTGGCTTCTGAAATGGTTTCATATTCTGCCAGCCCAGCCTCCCTCAAGGAGTTTGCCAGCTGAGCCAAGGAGTCAAATGGTTTTCTGAAAAATAAAAAAAAAATTAATAAACATCTATTTGTTGTAACAACATGGAATAATCTTGTTCAGAAGACAGTTCTTAAGAGATCAAAAAAACCCAATACCTCTTCATTAGTAGTGTTTTATAGAAGTTTTCAAGTTTTGTCTCATCTTTATTGATCCCTTTTAGTTTTTCCTCCTGAGTAGTGAGCCATCCTTCCAAGACCAAGCTGCTTTCCTGAAGGCTAAAGTGTGTATAAATACAAAGTCAGGTCAAAATGAGAGGTATTTACATGACTAAAACCTGCTGACAGCAGTGTTTTACCGAAAAAGCAACACAAGTATCATGTGTCTGATCAAGCAACATTTTAAGCACAAGTTTAATTTCAAGTATCTCAGTTCATGCCACTGAAACTATCCACAGTTTGCATACAGGTCTGCTATGAGATGAAAGAAACACATGAAGCATACAACAAAACAGTCATTACCCTTTAAATAAATACTGTTTTTTATGAAAAGCGGGGTTGTTGGCCATTCACTATGACTTTAATAATGAATCATTTCATACCACTTGTGATTAAATGTCATTGTACATTAGTTCCCTACCTACTGAGCTGCTGGAGAGAAGCACCAAGTTCTTTTTCCCGTTTCTGGCATTTGGAGATCAGTCTTTGTAGTTCTGCTTCTTGATCTCTCACACGGCTGCTAAGGTGGTTAATGTTTGCTTTGGGCAAGTAAGGCTTCACTTTATTCAATAAAGTTTTAACCTCTTGGATATCTCTATCTTTGCCTTCAGATGTTAGGAAGTGCTGAAAAAGAGCACAAACACAAGATGCATAAATTTGCTGTAGTATAATAGATATTTATGTTACAAGAGTTTTTCAGCTCCTGTTATCTCCACCAATATTTTTTCCAGCAATTTCAGTCCCTGAAAAGGAATATATGTTAATTCATTATTTGCTGACTGTCCATTTGCAAATGAAAAAGTTGCTGTTTGTAAAGTAAGGAGCAAGGGAAGTAGATGACTTGGCTTTTCTTCTCTACAGCACAAATACACACAGAAGAAACAGGCAAGCAGCATTCAAATCTAGCACTGACATCACTATGTCTCCTTCTAATGCTAAACTGTGATTGCTTTTTGCATATGTTGAGGCTTTTCCATCTGTTTTCTGTTGATTCTCTATGACTTACAGACAAAATCTGGCTACAACAAAGTGAATGCAAATTCTTCACCTCTGAGTCCATTGGGGGTCAGAACTTCATATTACTCTCTACATATTTGACTTTATGCATTTTGCACACTCAAGTACTTGGTCAAGGCCCATTGACTTCCACTAACTACTGTTCTGTCTCTCACTTGCTCACCTATGTCTGAACTTGAACACCAACACTCCATTTCAATAAAGTTTTATTTTCATTCCACTTACTGTCCTAACGCTTCAAGTTACATAAAATGCTCTTTCAGCCTCAAGTTACAAAGCCACTGAAGGTGAATTCACTCCAAGAATAGTCTCCTGTGGAATAAGTAAAACTTCAAGAACAACCAGCTTCAGAAATTAGAACATTTTAATACTTTACCTTTAGCCTCTGTAGTCTTTCTTCCAGTATCGGTTTTGTTTCTGAGGGGTCAAAGCAGTCCTTCAAAGACAGCTGAGTGCTGCTGAACCAGTCATTAAAATTCTTGCACTGACCTGGAAAAAAGAGACATTCCAGTTTTCTTCATTAATTGCATTCCGTAGAAGAAAATCCTATTTAACATGAAGATTTCAGAGAATTTACAATTGTACTTAGCAGTGCTACTGTCAAAGGTTGCTTTTTACTACAGAGCATGAAGCTGAAAACGCTGCAGCTCATATTTTTTTTTTCCCAACTTTAATTGACAACAAACGTATCAGTTCATTTGGAAGGGACAGTCTGTCACACACAGCACTTCGGGTAAAAAAGGCCTGGAATAGCCTATTGGCAACTTTTCTCATTTCAACACAAATTAATATTACTTTAAAAATATTTTAAGATATGAGACTACTTTTGGGCCAAACTCCCTTCCTGCACAATCCTGTGTCTACTTTAAACAGAAAGTAGTAAGACTATTTATTCTTATAACTGAGCTTAAACAAAAAATTACTGGAAAAAACTAAAATGTTGGATTTCTGTATTTTTAACTTGAATACTCTGATATTTGTGGCTGAATTATGCTTTACACTTCTTTTATCTATTTTTTAAACACAAAAATAAGAAACAAAATACTTTGATCCAGACTGAGCGGGTCCTTGGGATCAAAAGCCATTTTTCTTCAAATCTTTATCTTGTTCAGAACCCTGAAGCAGTTTGAGATATTGAAGCAGTTTCAGACACCAAACCAATTAACTGCATAACCTTGAAGTCATTATGGTGGTCAATGCAAACCTATAAAGGCACATAAACATGAAATGTGTTTGCTTACGGTTCAAAACATCGATAAAGTGATCTTGAAGGACATGTTTCTTGTTATTAAATAAATCAGTGACACATTTAAGCTGCTTATTTAATTCATCCACATCAGGACAATCTGTCTCTTCCTGGAGTAATGCCACATGGTGTTCTTGTTGCAGAATTTTCTGGTGTATCTCCTACAGTTAAAAAAACAGGATAACTTTTAAAAACAAAATTTTGAAGTGCAAGCAGAAGTTCACTGTACAGAGATGCTTTTTTTAAACTATATTTTGCAAAGTTTAGCCCTGCTTATGTATCCAAATAATTTCTTAAATTATACTGGCATTAACAAGGCAATCTAGGTAGATATTAAACTCTCCTTAAGCAGTGTGTATACACCTGTATGCACACACAATCAGACACTCACTTGTGCATAGTTTGGCATCACACAGATTACACATGTGAACAGTATGTTCCAGAGCATATAATACCTAGAAGATATAACATTTTAGCTGCCATAGGCATTATTCCACACCCAAATGCCTTATTCTGTATGTCAAGTCTCTGTGGGCTGAAAAATAACTTAGAGGGAACTGGGAGAATTAATTAAAAGCATTATCTTTCTTCCAGTGCCTATGATTTCACTGCCTCAAATACTAGTGATCTGACATCCATGAGCCACTCACTGATCCACAGGAGGCTTAAATCTTGCCAGCCTAAACCTCCAAGCAAGAAGCTTGAGTCTGAGCAAATATCTGGCTGAAGTTGTTTACTGGGATCTTCCCTTGCAGGAAGGCTCAGGTGGCACAAAGACATCCTCTGTATATTATCCAGTCTTGGAAAACATACAGTCCAGTACTCCCAGTACTGCCCGAACCTATCCTGGGTGGCACACTGTGCTTAGTATTACCCATTTCCAATAGCAGCAAGGGTTAACTAACTATGTGTGATAGCTCCAGTGAAAACAAGCTCCTCTTTCATGTTTCTGGCAGCTTAAGGAAATATTCAAACCAGGTTCTTGAATTATGTTAGCAGTTTACAACTTAGACAGAACAAACACGTAGGAATACTTGCCCGAGAGAAATAACAAACAAATTTATACAATATGCATAATTTGTAACATGCTACCTCTAATTTAGTGAAGATCTCCAAGGTGTCTGAAGGAAATAAAGCTTTTAAAAGTGATTCAGTCATTCCAATCTGTGTCTTGGCCAGATCAAGGTCTCCTCTCAGTTCTGCTGCATTCACAGTGAGTTCACTGGTTCCTCGCTTTGTTGACAAGAGCTCTTTTATCAGCTCCATTTTTTGCACAACAGATGATCTGATGACCTTAAAATTGGAAATAAACATACATAAACCATACTGGATTGAATTCCTAGAATATTACAAAAATTCAGGATAGACATAAAAAGAAATTGAATTATTTGAAGTCCAGAGGTTATAATCATGCTTTGTTCCAATTTGTTTCCCCTCCCACTCCACAGATTGAAAAATAACAGTATTTAAGCCCTTCTTTTCTGAGGAAGAATGATCTCGGTTCATCTTTATTAGCATATTTACTGGTGATGCTTTATCAACAAATTTATTTGTCAGTTTACTCCAGTGTCTACTCTCAGTTGGATAAAGACCTTACATGCTCTTCAGCTGCCAGGAAAAAGAAGGTGGTGGCCTTCTCTGTAACACACCTCCCTGCAGTGATTCCGCTGGGGGAAAATCCCCACAATGACCCAAAAAACAGGCAAGGGCAGCAGAGAAGTGGGGAGCTCTGCCTTGAGACTACTCACTAAGGAGCAACAGATCCCTAACCTCACCCTTAAGGCTTCCACTGATTTGCATGAGACAGCAACTCTGTGGGATCAAGGCCACATGCCCAACACCACCCTGGGGACTCGGGGCATCTGGTGCTCCTGAGGAGCACAGTGTGTACACTACAAGGTTGCTGAGTCCTTTCCTAAGCTTCTTAGATCACTTCACCCAGTGAAATTCCTCTGAGTTCACTGCCTGCTGAAGATAAACACAGAAATAGCCAAACAGGGTCAAGCTCAAGGTGCATCTGACAGACACAGAGAAGATGCTTAGGGAACTGCTATAGGATCAAGGTAGGCTAACATAGTCTTAAACAGTGGATTTATTCTTTGCTGTGTGAACATAACACAAAGAGATGAAGATTTTCCTGTGATACCCCAAAGGAAAACATCACAGTAAACATCACTCCAAGCAAATAACTGTATATTACCAAGCTACATTAAGCCATGTCCAGGTAAAGGTACAGTTTAAAATAGTCATCATGCTGAGTTCCTGAGATCCCCAAAAGGATGATGAGGTTCATTGTGCCTTGTTGTTGGCCAGTTGCTAAAAGCCAGATATCCCTGATATTGGCCTCTTTGGGCAGGCCTGTAAAACAGTTGGGTCAGGCCTAAGTCCCTAAAAAGGCAGAGAAGTGGTAAGAGACCTTTATGTTTAAAATGACAGGTTTGGTTCTAACATCTTGAGGGAGATAACAAACGAAATGTCACTGCTCATAGACAACAAAATGCCTCCAATATTCTTTGGGTAGATTGAAGCCAAGCCAAGAAATCGGTTTGTGGTAAAGACAATACTAGAAGCAGGGCTGCAGTAATGAGTAATGGCATATCAGCTGTAAAAGCTTCTTCATACCTGTAGCTCCAGTGGAGGTTCATTACTATTCAGAAGTTCTTCTATCTCAGCCACCGTGTTGTCAAATTTCTGGAGCTTCTGCTCTTGGACTCGTAAACATGCCTAAGGGAGGAAAAAACACACTGGCAACTCTATTTTCCCCAAAATTAAGTTTCCGTGTTTCTGTTAGAAAATTATATTACAATATTCTGATGCTATATTGTGGCATAGAGAGCCCTCACAACTCATCCATTTCCCAACTTTCAATTTAGACTTGTTTTTTATTAAGAGTCAGAAAAAAAAATCTGTACTTCTCAAGCAAAGCAGCTGTTAATGAAAATCTATCATAAATGTAACAATCTCAATTATTTTCCTTCAAGTAAAATTGCAGGAAAATTATCTTAACTTTGCATTTATTTCTTGCTGCTTCTATTAAAGAGATTCTCAGATGTTACACGCAAAGTCAAGAACTGGCATCCAGATGATATACTTTGGTAAGGATGTGATAAAACACAAGACACACTGTAAGGATTTTTTTAATGTAAATCCTTTGTATATGAAAAGACTTCTGCTTATTTAGATGGCTTTTGGAACTAGTCAGTAATGTGAAGATAAAACGCCAGCTTCAACTTATGAACCAGGACAATCACATTGTTTCATATTCCCTAATCAATATTCCAAACCCCCTCAGGACAAAGCATTCCTTCACAGTCTCTGTACACTCAACCATCAAAACGTGCTGCTGCCCTTAGAAGAGTTTGCACTTGCATATAGGCTACAGGAGAAAGCAGAACTTCTCTCACATTATTTATCCTGATATCATCTTGAAATACACAGTCAAATAATTCATTACTCTGTTCTTTTGTGACAGGCTTTCTGAAAACACCACTGTTCTGCAGGGCAGCCACAAAGGCCCTCGGGTTTCAACTCTATGGAACATGATACACATTGCAACAGTTGGGGGTTTTTTTGTAATTAACATTAATGGAGAGATGTTTCAGGATCAACAAAAAAAAAAGAATAAAGTGATAAATAAATCCGATGCCCTCTGCACTTGAAATCATTTTACAAAAATACTGATGCACTGGGTTTGGTTTTCTCTCCTATTTCATTTTTATAGGAGTTCATGGGAACACAGTTTCCCTCTCCCTTTCCCTCTTCTCCCTCTCTTCTATCCTCACACACGGAAGCAGTGGAGTAACCTCAGCAATAGCCCCTCCTAAGCACAAGCAGAGTCATGTCAGGGCCAACTTGAGTAGTTTCCAGGTAACAAAATGGCTCTTTAGACGCAGTGTCCAGCTGGCACGTTTTTTCCTGGAGCCTTCAGGGACCTAAACTACCCCAGGTAGATTCCAACAATACAATGGTAAAGACAATATGGATATACCACTGTTTCCCTGTGAAGATCTACACACAAAGAACACCTTGGCATTTTACTGCTCTGCAAGTGAAAACAAATGAGCAGTGCTAACAGCAGGAGGAAATCTGCAAATAAGCATAATAAAAACCAGGGCATTTGTAGCTTGTAAACACTGAGAAAAAAACCACCTGCAAATTTTCAAACAAGTGGACATGGGATATATTTATGTCTCAATCCCACTCCAGCAGGAAATTATTTTTGTTTAGTAGACACTGTTTATAACCACAACAAAGCAGCACAGCTGGTCCATTATGGCTCTAAAGTCAGAAATTAAAATATTCACCCCTGTATCTGAAGCTCTTCAATGGCACAGACCTAGTGCATGTGTTTTTACACCCAACTGCACCCCGATGCCAAGAATTAATGCTATGATCTGTGAAAAAGGGGCATGGGCAGCCCAGGCTCTGCTGATGTCTGCCTGTGTGCAGTCCCTGGAGACCCTCAGCAGCCAGACACTGCTAAAGCTGCATTAAGTTACATTGGGGAGCACACTGGAACAAGGAGAAAACAAAGCACCTCTGCAACCTCTTCCTGAACTGTGCATTGCCCAGCTGTTCCTGAGGCTCCAGTATCTTAACTGATTGGCAATTTCTACCCAGCAAACAAATCATTAGTCTATACAGTCTTCCCTTTCTTCTCCATGCACATAGAAATATGTGCACCACTGCACTCCTGGCTACCAGCATTCCAGGCCTTCTCTTTGCTCTACGTTTGTACAGCACAAAGAAATGAGGGGGCTTTTGTAGTTTAAAGCAGCATTTGCAGTCTTGCATTGATTGAAAACAATCTAGTACACATATACACTATCTATGTGTTATTTTCCAAGACCTGTATCCCCAATAAAAGGCAGTATCTTCAGTGAAACTATCTGTGCAGATACAATTGTACATGTTACAACTTGCTTTGCTTTTGCAGTGCTGATATTTCTAGTCCAAAGTCCACATCACTATGGTATAAAGGAAGGGTAAAAAATTTCCATTCAAATTACCTTCAGCTGTGTGAGGTCCTCTTCAGTCTGGCAATGGTCTTCTGCATTCTTGAGTTCTTCATTTGCCCAAGCCTCGATTGTGCCAGATAAACTTAGAAGTTTGTCCCACAAAGCCTGAGCTCTTCCCAAATTATCACAGTAGTTTACAGTCTTTTCATTGATCTGCCACGAGATTGAAAACACACATAGATTTCAAAAATGTTGAGTTGTATTCTGAAAGCAAAAGCAGCACAATAAAATCAAAGTGAGATGAAACCACACAAAAAAAACCCCAAGTGCAGCAAAGGGGGAAAAAAAAAAGAATCTCGTGTCTTCACAATAAACTGGTCATGGAGAAGATACTTAAATCCCTGCCACACATGTCACCAAACACACCAATCACAAAGGCAGCTTGCCAGTTTTAAGGCAGGTTTAGGAAGGAGCCTTGCTCATTAATGTTTATCTACTCCCAGTAAATACCATCTAATCTCAGTATTGATGCACTGCTTAGATGGACAGTGGCAAACATTTCTCACCAAAAGCACCAGCATTTTAATTTTCCAGATTGTCTCTAAAGTCTAAATCCACAGAAGTTGTTATGGAAGCTTACGGATTCAAGTAGAAAGCACAAATACTGGCTTTTTACCTTTCTAGAATTATTTACTGCCAAGGAGTACCCACAATATAAACCACCTGAGAGATTAGAAACATTTCACCAAGAGACACTTTGCAAGCTTGCTCTGGTAAACACTTGGATTTATCTCTTAAGGATCTCTGCCACATTGCACTTAATTTATTCCAAATATTACACCCGTGTCAGAATCAATTACTATAATGCATAACAGATAAGACCACCCTGATAATTTACTTTTTACATACATCCAGCCATCTGTCCACAATAATGTTAGCCTCATTCTCAAACGGAGGCTCCTCAAAGCTTCTCATTTTATTCAGCTGGAATTGCAGGTTTTTGCAGATCTGATTTATTTTGTCTACATCTTCAGAGTGATCATTAAATTCTTCCTTTGCCTCTTCAATCTGTGAAAAAGACCACATGGACACTTACAGGCATGTTTGCTTATGACTGTTTGTTCAGCAAAACATTTTTAACTGATGTGCTGTTCTTTTTAACTTAGAGAAACAACAACATTAGATAAAATAACCTATTTTATACCACATGAGGAGACTAGGAATGCATCCTATGTTGTTATATCCCTGTCATGCCGACATGAATATTTCCCTGTTAGAAATCTGTATCATTCTGTTATTGGCTGCAAAGCAGCTGAGTGGGAACTATGGATAATTTATTTGTAAGAGAGCCAAAACCACAGTTTGCTTCAAGTCACAAGTGCAAGATCCAAGAGGACTGTACATCCACACACAGAACCTGGGTTACAGAGATAAACACTGCACAACGTAATAACCATCTGAGATACAACTCTAAAATTACAACCTGGTATTCTGATTCCCAGGTTTTGAATTATTTTTTTAAAAAAAGCTTAAATTCTACTTAGACATTGTCAAATATGTAATTGCCAGAAACTGAATCGTTTCTTTTTCTGTCTTTCCATTTAAACACTAAATTGCTTCTTTGTGTTTAATTGGAATGTCAGTGTTTACAAATAACATGGAAGCTTCCTGGAAAAGAAACACTGACCTCTAGTGATAGGCACTTTGATATTAACCGTTCTCCTTATTTCCCAGGGACATCCTGGGAAATTACACAGACACTGCCAGGCACTGAGCTCGGGGGAGGGACGGCAGAGCAGCTCTCACAAACAGAACAAAGCAGAGGATCCTCTCTGCTATTGTTTTACATAATTCTAAATAACACAACGGCGGCACTCAAGGACATGCTGCTGCTGTACCGTGATGCAGCAATTTCAGACCACAATTCTGAGAGGGGGAATGGCAAAACCCAGGGTGAGGAGGAAGGGTAGTTATCACAGAGGGTCTCCGTACAAGCAGGGGTTGGGATATGCAGGCCATCTCCCCTGCAGCAGGAGCCCAGGTGATATGAGGTGCCAGAAGTCTCACTGGTGGAACCAAGAGGTGACCCTGCCTTAGCTAAAGGGAAGTGGAACACACAGACACCATCCCATTCCCTGAGGGAATGCCACCTACATTCCTTCTTAAATTTAACCATCCCAGGTACTGCCTGAGAGCAAACATTCCTGAATGATACAGGTGATGCCTCACCAGAAAGCTTAAAAATAGGATCTGAAAAAACAGTTATGTAACCCAGCCAGGAAATGTGAAATCTGTACAGTAAAATGGTCATGATGGACATGCTCCTGTTCACTAATCCACAGCCATGGACAGCTATGCCCCGTGGTTGTATTTATCTAGCAAAGAAACTGGCTGTCAGATTTTTGTCTGAAAAGGCAGAAAACTTTAAACAAGGGGTGTCCAGCAATACTTGTTTCTTCTGTATGTGTAGTTATCAAGTGATGTAAAAGATATTGCAAATGTTTAACTGCTGCCAAAGACAGCTAGGAACAAAAGGACAGGACTTCATCCCATTCTCATACTAGATCACAGTTCTTCAATGGGGTTTGTTTTTCTTTTGTTTAATCCTTCTCCTTTAACAAAACCTTGATTCACTAACCAAAAATAGACTTAAAATCGACTTAAAACAAGGGTATGGGGTTCCTAAATGTATTTTGGAAGCCAAAGTGAAAGCAAAGCCTTAATATCTGCCCTGAAGGCTGAGAGTACAATGGCAACTCTACATATGAATGCTCCCAGGGAAGGCTTTTCTTTTCTTTCCACTAAGTTCTTGTGACTCACCTTTGCTATTAGTCTGTTCAAATTCTCCTTCCCCATGTAAGAAGTTTGCTGGGAAAGCACAATCTCCTGCTTCTGTATGATGCTGGTCAGACGTGTTTTGCAGCTTTGATATTGCTTCAGGAGCTCCAGAACCCTTGCACACTGCTCCTGGCTATTACAAACAGACATATTATTTATGGCCTAAGCATAAAACTGTAGCTTCAACCTCCTGTCTGCTTCCTTCTCCTATATTCAAACACGTGGGCAGTTTGATTACTATGTCCAGATTAGAGAAAAGGAGTGATGAACTGTATTAGTCACACTGTATCAAACCCTGCAATACTGTGTGATATTCAGACAGTTTTTGGAATGAGAAACGCCCTTGACCATCACACGCCTCTGAGTCACATGTAACTGTGATGTGACCTGAGCAGTTCTGTTTATGTGATACTCTTCACCTGAAAGTTGAGCTCAGTCACCAGTAACGTGAAATACAATGTGCAGATGTCACAACAGTGGGAAATGCCACTTCAGTCCAGCATTCAGTGGGACATGAACACAGATTACTCTCACTGACCTGTGCATGCCATGAGAATTAACCAGAACCGTGCCAGTCCAAACTGTACAAAGCCTCTAGGCATCTTTAAAAAGCTTAATTGAAGGACAGATGCCCTGGGTGATCAATCATAGCCTTTCCCAGGCCCCACTCTTGCAGCCTTATCAAACCAAGCTCCTTTAGTCTTCTCCTGCATAAGACTTTTCCCAGCTGTCCTCTACCATTTGTTCCACTTTGACTTTTCTTTTTGAAAGTGCTGGCATGAAACTCCCAGCAAATACTGAAGACACATTATTCCCAGCAGCAGCCAGGTTTTCCTTTTGGATACCAATTAAGTCCAACACATCATTGCATATCTGCTAAATTACAAGACTGTTATGTTTTAAAAATATATAAAACTCATGAGCTCTGGTTGCAAACTTTGGTGTGCAATTCTTGGCTTAATGATAGTTTAATCATCATAATGGTAACATTTGCTCCTGTATCAGTATTTCATTTACTTTCAAGTACTATCTAAGGCTATTTTGTTGTTTGAGTTAAAAAGCAAAATACTTACTTGTACAATACTACTTTAAAATGGAGCTTTTCTCCTTACCATTCAGCAAGCAAGAGCTTTGTATCCTCCCATAACCTCTCTGCAGCTCTGCACTGCTCATTTGCTTCCTCTGCTTTTTCCTCATTGATCTGTGGGAGCTTATTAGCAATTTCTTGCATAGGTTTCATTTCAATAGCAGCACAATCCAATTCCTTTTCCAATTCCGTTAATGATTTTATCCTTTATTAGAAAAAAATTAAATATAGCCTTATATTAAAGTAATTATTTGATTTGGTTCACAACATAATTATTAAGTTCCCCAGAAATTCATCCTGAGCTCCACATGCTGTATTAAATGACATCATAAAAAGTCTAATTAAATTTTCAGTTCATGTAATTTGACATAGGCCTTCAGATGAGTTATGCTGACCTCAGCAATACGAGAAAGTAATCCAAAATCCAAAAAGGTAATTGGGTCTGTATGAACACAGTGGATTAATTTGTACTAAAAGGTAAGAGCATTCTATCTATCTTACACAGCAGAGTTTCAGGTCAGTGCCCAGCAAGGGGACCCATCTCCCTTTTTGCCAGTTTTCTCGCTGAAAAATTAAGATCACAACAATCAACCTCCTTGTATTTTTTCCTCCTCAATGCTGCTTCAAACACACACATACACAGGAATTTAAAAAAAAGTAAAAAATGAAGAAGGGTTACTTATTTAAGCTGTGATGGAACAAATAAAACTTAAGTCCACAGGTTCTGTCAATGCTCCACAGCTACTTCAAATTTCAGTGTCTACTGCAAAGGGGCTACAGGCTGACTTCATTGAAATTATGAAATTAAAAGAGCTTAAAGAAAGAATTCACCTTTTTTGAATAGCTGGAATTGTTGGATCCTTCAAGCCTATTTTGCTAATTCTGTCATGCAGATCCTGAATGTTTTTAAGGATTTCACTGTGTTTTCTGCAAAAAATTTTGTATAAGTCTTTTTCTCCTGTGAGCACCTGTTCACTTGGGGGACTGTAAGTCACATTTAACTCTTCAGATAAAGTCAGAACAAGGTTTTCACAGCAAGTCTTCTTCCCACATTCAGCATCTTCCAAACAGATATCTACAGTTTTCAGGCGTTCATCCAAACTTTTAGCCTCTTCTGCCAAGTGAGAAACTTCTTGTCCAGCCTCTCTCAAAGCTTTTCCCTGTATTTCAGGCTGACCTGAAGGATCTGTGAGACATTTGATGGAAGACTGAATCTTCCTCAATGAAGCCATAAAAGCTTCCAGATCTTTAAGGACTGTCTCGCGGATCTGCATTTTATTGCTCATTTCTTCAAGCTGGTTTTGATAGTAAATCATAATTTTACTTGCAGCTTGCAGGTCTATTGGATTAAATTCATTTCTTGCTGAACTATCTAGGTGTTCCAATTGTTTGCACACTTCAATCTGATTTAATATGGATCTCTGTAGCTCCTGAAATTGAGAGAATGACCAATGTTAGCAAGTGAAAGAAAACAAATCCTGCATTCAAGCTGAACCTATGACTGAAAAACAAATTATAGTAGCAGCAAAATACGTATGCTAAACAGGATGATTAAGAAAGAAAACCTATTCTGGACTTCAGTGGAGGGAAGGAAAAAGAACAAAAAAAAAATCAAGTAAAATGGTATTCCACACACAGGGAATTTGATCAGCAAAAGCCCAAGACTCTTTCCAGCAATCAGACAAGAAGGAGAGAAAGATGATGAGAGTCCTGGGACTGAAAGCAGCAGGCTGTCACAGTGGGAGATCAGTCAGAGCACAGGTAGCACAGACATATTTATCACTCTGCCATCTTTTAAGTTCTTTATCCTGTGCTTTTGGAGGAGACTTTGAGGCATTTAAAAATCTCTTGGTGCAGTCTGCATGCTCTCTAGTTACAGCCCTCAAAGAGCAGTGTGACAGTGTTGTGAAACTCCAGCTGTGCAGAGCTGGGAAAAAATTCTGGGTCTTTCCAGCCAAAAATGGTTGGGCAGAGAGTGCACATGCTCTCTGCCCTACAGCTTGAGAGACCTAAACCCTACTTCACTGGGGAGCCAAAGGCAGACAAATGCAAACTTGCAGTCAGTGCGTTCAGCCCAGAGTCCATTGCCAAGAACAAAATAACATCCACTCTGCCTAATGGACCAGGGCCTAGGCATTAGATATTGAACAATTACTGCATCCATGCAGAGCTTCCAAATCCATCCCAAGGTGTGCTCAGATAGTTCAGCAGATGTGACATGGGCAGTTTAGATTAGCTCATAAATTAGCACCACATAATGTATATGACTCCACAAAGTGATATAAGGCAAGTGGGAACACTGTAAATCTGCATCAAAGGGAAGTCCTAACATGAGATAAAACACTCATGACAGTGGTTTTTATAGCAGAACCTAATGAGTGTCTCTGGCTGCCTCTAAAGGGAGTAAAATGCTCTTATAGATTTTAGAAGGTTTGGCAAGTCTTGTCCCAAACTTCTGAATGAAAATCCCTCAAAGCTATTTCCTAGACATTAAAACCTATTCTGGCTAGGGTGTGGTCTCTCCATCTTCCCTTACCTTCAGTTCCCTATAAGCAAGATCACTATTCATCAGATTAAACTGCTGGATGTCCTTTTTCTTCAGCTGCTGATCTAATTCACATAGAAGAATGGATTCATTTTCTATGGGCAAAACAATTTCCAAAGCAGTCCTTAAGGAGTTCATTCTGCAAGAAGGGTAACAAAGCATGAACTGGGAAAGCAAGCAAGAAAAGCCACTCAACATTTTACAGCACAAAAATAATGCAATCGACTGTCTAACAGATCTAACCCTTCTCCTCCCAAGGTCAAAGGAGTTTACCTTTGATTAATAGTAGTGAACCACAGTGCATTTAATCAAAAGATGAAAGGAAATAACAGCAATATATGGGAATATTGCATAGTGATGTTACAAAGACCTGGCTCTGTGCTTCTTGGGGAGATTTATGCTATCTGCATATGAACCAAGAAAAATTCAGAAAAGCTTAATTTTATGCAACTAAAAAAAGGTTAAAAACATATGGGTATTATCTGTAACACACTCTGTTCCCTTCACAACACAGGCATTATATACAATGAACTATCCTTAGCTAATATCATAAAGTGTTATTTTATACCTGGTACTTATAATATCCTGAAGCTCTTTCCATTCTCCTTGTAGCTTGTTTCTTGTCTCAGAGATGGCAGCCTGCTGCACTTCAACCACAAGATTTTCTAAGGTAGATGAGATGTTTTCCAACTGCGTCCAACCAGAACTGATTTCACTCTCTATCACCTAAGAGATAAGCAGTGCTAATTGCATTAATATGATCTTGTGTTCCTCAGTGGACTGGACTACACTTGAAATTTTGAGTCTCTACAAAACCAGTGAAAATATCACCTGAAAGTAAGAGTATCTATTGCCTTTTTTTCCCTTTAAGACTCCATTTTTAGCTGCATACAAACCTCTAGCAACTTTTTGTGACGAAAATTTCCATGTCAGATGTATGCCTGGGCTATATTTTATAAAAGGTTCCATAAATATGGGTCAGCCACTTTTACTACAAGAATGAAAGTATCTCCACTTAGCTATGCTCAAAACAAAAAAAAAAAAAACAAATGCAGAACTGAACCAATTTGAGATGCTAGATAAGCTTTGTATTCTTTCAAGCAAGGCCTTGAAAAATTGGATTAACAAACTCTCCAATGTCAATTCTGTGCCTTTTGTCATCCCCTTTAGGATCTCATAAATCTAAATCAAGTCCTGGAAAAGTTCCATTCTGCATGTAAACCACTGCCACTTGATGGCTCAACTCTGACGACTCCTCCAGCCCTAACCATCTCCATCCCTTACCATTCCTGCTGACAAAAAAAGCTGCTTTCTGCAGTTTTTTTCCCATTAGACCTATTTCAGCCTCCAGACAACAAACCAAGAGCCAACAAACTCTTCTCTCAGCAACACGTCCAAAACTCCAAAGCTAAGCAGGAATGCAGTTCTGCTGAATCCCAAATCCTTGATTTCCCTTCTAGTTCTAATAAACCTGGTTGCAAGGATGCTCCTTTTCCCTTGGCAACACACATAACACAGAGAGGTGAGGGCTCTACATGAGAAAATGATGATTTAGGCACCAAGTATGTTTTTAAGAGACAAATACTTACCTGTAGTTCAAGCAGCTTATTCTGAAGGCATAAAGTGCCCTTTATTTCATCAGCAAAGCCAGATGCTACTTTATCTCTGCTGGTTTGTAAAAGTTCCTCCAGGTTATTTCTTTGTGTATTATAGCTAAAGAAAGATGGAATCACTTTCAGAGAGAGTATTACTTTTAATTTAATGGAACATGGCAGGGTATGGGACTTGCTAACTAACAGAATATAATATAAAATAAACACAGTCTATTGCAAATACATATTTTTACTAAACCCTCATGATTGGGCACAAATGAGGCCATAGTAAAGATGTGAGAAATTGCTCACCTGGCTAATTTTCAAGTATGAATGTCTGCCTGCATTCTCTAAATTCAGTTTTCTGAATGTAAAAATGTCAGTTCTCCAAAAACTTTTTGTCGCTTTCTTAAATTTTGCAATATTTCAAGTCATTAGCAAAGCAGACATAGATTTTTCTGGCCCAAGAAAATAACAGAAGTAAAACTTGTGCATATTTTAAGAACACTATAGGTGTTCTTGCTATAAAATCCTAATGTTTAAAGCATTAGCTACTGTAATGCTCCCTTATCAATTACAGAGCAATATTAAGTAAATTAATCTAAATATTAAGTAAATTAACCTTACAGTAGAACAAGAACAGAGTTCTGCACAGCAAAAGTGTTTGATACATTCAATTAATTTATGAATGTTTAGCCTAGCATCACCACACATGCATGCTTTAAAAATTACCTCTCTAACAAAGCTGCTACAGCCAAATCATTGTCTTCCTCAAGCTTCTCTGCACAGCTTTCTCCATTGTGATGTTTCACATCTGGGTCCAAAACTATATCTGCAGCAGGTCTTGAGGTCTAAGTAAAAGGAAAAAGAGTAACAAGGACTTCCACATCATGCTGTGTAATACACAGTGAAGCCTAACAGACATCTGTGAACTCCTGAAGGAAGGAATTGCTTGATGTGTCCCAAAGGAGATGAGGGATGCCAGTCGTGAATACGTGTTTAGACTCAACCATGAACTTAAAGAACAAATTTTTGAATACTTTCAGCCAGCTCATTCTTTACTTCCACAGATACAGACAAATGCCTCCAACTCTTCACTATTTTTCCTCTCTCTGTGCTCTGAAACTTGTTCAAATTACTGGGACACTATGGGGGATTTCAATTTGAACACAGCTTCTCAAGACTCTCACCTGAAAATCCCTTTTTAGCAAAACTTAGTGCAAGGTTGGAGACTCACATCTCCTTGGGATGCACAGTGCTCTTCCTTGCATTTTGTTTTTTTAATATTTACTTAGTCTATGTTCCCAAGCACGGGGGGCTTCAATTTCTGACCAGAGGCCTGAGGTCTCACCACAATAAAAATAGTAAGAGAAATAAACACTTCTTCCTTTTGGCAATGATCTCCCTTTGACAGAGCACTGTTTCTTAATATTAAGTCTGGACTTCTTACCTCCTGTACTGAGAGGTTATCAATTTGTTGAGAAGAACCAAGCTCTTCTCCATTCTCAGAAGCAATAATGGAGCTCCTACAGTTTAAAAGAAATTTCACCTTAAGAACAAAATATGAAATACAAAGGAAAAAAAAATAAATCCTAGCTAAAGATTAAAAACAATGCAGCTGTGATGAAGGGTCATCAAACATTTTACTTGCCAGTTTATGAAATTTAATATAAAATGTTTAAATGTACAGTTGCTCACAGTAATGTCCATAGTAATGTACTTGATATGACAAAATCTATCCATAAATGGCTTGTATGAAGCTACAGTACATCATACCCTGAGCCACCCACCCTTTCTGAGGTGACTGTCCTTTCCCAGCACAAGCCAGCAGCGCTGTGTAAGTATCTGCCACAGTTTGCTGAACCTTTTCCAGCTTTTGTTCACAGTCAGTGATGAGTGTCTGTATCCCTGGGACAGTTTCTTCTGATAGCCTTCCCAGTATTTTGATGTCTTCTAATGACCTTTTTAGCTCCCTCAGGCTGCCTTCTTGTGAAAAAAAGGCCTAAACAATGAAAAACAATATAATAAACTCATGTTAAGTCATTTCTCTCATACATTTTTTCTATTTCCATTACCTTCTTGGATGAATGCACTTAAAGCATAAGCTGTCAAACCAGGAGAGAAACATTTATTTCCCTCAGTTCTTTATCAAATTTAGTCAAGGAAGAAATTAGGATTTCCAGAAACATGTTCCCCACCTATATTCACAAGACTACATTAACTCTTGCTTGATTTTTAAATTCTTTATGTTACTACAATTTTAACTACTTTGGTCCCAAGTCTTCTTCACCCTGACATCAGATAGACACGTCCCAGTGACTACAGAAAAAGTAGATTTTATTTTTTATTCTTTGTCAATAATTATACTTTTTAGGTTAAAATCAAGATATACTAAAAATCTGGAAAAAAAGGAAGAAATATACCATCTACTTAACAAGGAGTTAATTGTAAAAGTCTACAAGAATACTAATATCTGCAGTCACAATAGGTAAAGTAATAATTTCAGTGGGCTACTTGTTCTGTGTTTACACATTAGAAAGAGCACAAGGACCCTGTTCCACAAGTACAGGCTGCAATAATCTACAAAAAAAGGAGGAAGAAGGACAGTAAAGCATTCACAAAGAGGTAGGTGAGCAGAAAAGGAGTGTCAGGTACCTCATGTTCCTTGATGAGCCCTTTGGTTTTATCCATACTTAGAAGTTTCTTCTCTTTGCCTAATTGCTTATTGATTTTTTTTAAAGTTGCATTAAATTTCTTTTTTTCCCTTTCTACTATGAGATGGACATAGGACGTAATTTCATGACGAGCTGCCTGCAAAATTCAAAATTCAAAACACATTGTTCCCATGAGATGGTGAGGCAGGTATTACACAGCAAATAAAAACCTCAGGACATACTGGGACAAAAAAAATGGTTTTCTAAGAGGTCAGTCCTGATGAGAACAGTGGATTCTCCTTCCCGTATTATCTCACCTCCCATCTCCTACGAACATCATCTTCCACTATCAGCTTTCCATGATCAGAGGAAACATTTTTCAGCTGTTCAGCTGCTTTCAAAAATTTGTCAAGAACTTTATTGTCCAGAGCATTAAAAGCTTCCTGCAAGAAAAAACACCATAATGAAAAATAAACAGAACTGACTGTAACTTATTTACCTAATAAAATGACATCAGTAGAACACAAAAACCATGCATTAAGCATGTATGCATTGCACATATGGGCTGTAGTGGCTCTTGTGTGAGTGACTACAAGGGCATTCTCTCCCCCAGGATATCTGCAAAAGGTTGCAGAGTGATCTTGAAACTCCTCTTTTAGGGCAAATTTGGTATCAAAGAAGGAGGATTAAGGTCCCTGAACTCTGCCTCATCTCTAGGGAATGTGTCCCATGTCTGTCAGCAAGTGGGTGAAAGGTGTCCATCAGCACAATGGGATCCTGTAAGGTGGCCTGGAGTGAGGCCATGAGCCCCTCCTGGCACATGGTCACCCAGGCTTTTCTTTGCAAGATGAGGCAACAGAGATTTTGGACACTTCCATTTTCGATACTCCTTTAAGAGATACACATTTTGAGACAGGACACTTTATTTAGCAGTTAGCCTGGGGAAAAGCAGGAGATTCAGTATTTATAATCACTCTTTAAAAACCTGTCCAAGAATTCAGGCATGTGATTCTTGATGGGAATCTTAATTATTGATCATGAAAAAAAAATGGCTGTAGTTCAAAACATGATGAGTTCTGATGGAATGATGGAATAATTTAAGACAGGGCACTGAATAAACTGCCATACAGATCTATGTTTCTTCATTCAAGTTCTCTGCCAGGCTAACCTATGCTGACAGAGCTAAATCAGAAAGCTGAGAAAAGCATTAACAGTTACAAAAAAAAAATCTGATCTTTTTCCCACTGTGGTACCTTACACTTTTAGAGACCACATAGCACTAAGAAATACTCAAATTCAGCTGGTTCAGAAAACAAACCCACCTCATATCTTGAAATACATTCTTCAGGCCTTAATTTTTGATTCATAAGTTGCATAGCCTTTGAAATGGAGGCCTCAAGTTCTTTCTGGGATTCTTCAAAATTGAGCAAAGCCTCCTCTTCTGAAGGTCTCTTCTCAGATTTGGACAAGATGTTTTTCATGTTGCCTATGACAGCCTTGGAAGAAAGAGATTCTTGTCAGAACATGCTTGAGTGTCAGTAATTACATGAAGTTATTGCTCCACCACTTCACTCAAGTTTTTCAGGTTGAGATACTGATCTTTGAACTGTTCTAGATTTTGCTCTGGCAAGAGTGTGGGAGACTGATTCCAACAGCATAAAAACTTTCATACTTTACATGACTGACAAGGAGTCTTCCTTATCACATAATGCTAAAATTAGAGATATCTCTGTGTGTACAAAGTGCAGTAACTATAAAAAAGGAGTACCTCTATTTTGTCTCTGGCTTCTTTAACTCGTGCCTCCAGCCCAGTGCTGTGAGAATGTTGTTGAAACACCTGACCTGAAACATTTTGCCTCAGGGATTGCAGTATCTCTTCTGCTGCCACAACTTGCTCTTGGCATGAGGTTCCTCTTGCAGCCAAACTCTGGTTGAACAAAAAGCATTAGAAGCTTTTACAGTGTTTATGTCTTTTTGTTTAAATGAACTGAATGAAAAAGCCAGACTTGATCATGGATGGTCAGTATTTGGTCAAGGAAAAACCTTATATTCCAGTTATGGTCAGTGTATTGCACTGCAAAATCACACTGTGGAGAGAAAGAAATTTGCTGCCATCCACAGGGGATTCTGTTTGCTGAAACAATTTCTTTCTGTCAATGTGATACCTCCCGCCTCAGAGCCAATTACAAGTATTTTTTAAACACACTCTCCCATCCAACCAACTTTCCAAATACATGTACAAACCACACATTTGGATATGCATCATCTGATCATGAAGTCATCCAAAAGTAAGCACATACCAAGGCTCAGATTTTCTTGTGGTATTCAGTACTAAAAGGCAGGAAGCAGCCGGGTATTTTGCATGCAGGAGTAGTGTGCCATGTTTGAATATTTATCATGAAATGTCGTTATTAGAGCTGGTTTGATCTATGAATATTCAACATGTTTTCCTGTTTGAAGTTGCCAATTAGCATTCTTCTAATGACAATCAGTGCTTTATTCTGGTTCTTGACCTATTGCACTGCAGGTAACAAGCGACCTGATCTCAACTGCTCCCAGGCAGACAATACCAGCCACATTTTTGGAGGCTGTATTTCATGGTATCTTTTGTTACTTTATGTTTTTTAACAAACTAGTGTCACACTACAAAATGAGGTTTCTTTTATAAACATATGCCCATGATTACAAAAAGATGAATAAATTCTTTTTATCATCTCACACTCCTAAATCTGTCAACTAAACACAGTGCAAGAAGGCACAAATCAACAGTAAACTAACACTGATACTGGTTCACAGTTACTGTAGGTAGATTTAATGAACTGAAGAGTATTGCTGTTTAATTACAGCAGTTAGACAAAGGAGCTTCAATGAAACTTCCTTCTGGTGGTCACTTTCACACCATTATGTTACACAGGCTGTTGTGGTTTTAAGTAGCCAGTTTTTTATTAGCTGGGGGGGGCTAGGAGAGAGCCTTCTTTAAGAAGCTGCTGGAATTTTCTCTGCTCTAAGCTAGCCAAGGTCAGCTGACAATGCCTCTGTGATAACATATTTAAGAAGGAGAAGAGAAAAAAAAGGCAAGGCAGAACATCATGGCCGCTTAAGAGACAGGAGGGTGAGAAGTTTGATTAACAGCAAGGTAGGAGGGAAGGAGAAAGAGAAGATGCCTTAAACACTGGAATAGGGCCCCAGCAATCTGTGGGGGGTCATAGGAGCAAAGATTCACATGCACACCCGTGGAAAGATTGGAAGATTTTCACGCTGGAGCAGAGAAGTGCTGGAGGAGAGAGGCTGTGATCCTGTGGGATGTTTGATGTCCGTGTTTGGAGCAGGGGGCCTGATGGAGTCCTGTGGGCCATGGGAATAAGAGACTCATGCTGGAGAGGACCGGTAGCCCGGGGACACCCACGCTGAAGCAGCCAAGCAGCACCTGAATGACTGCACCTATGGTAAAGTGACTTATGGGACAACAACACCTGAAAAGATGTTGTCAGTATAATCCACAAATTCCGTGGAAAAAGACCCCATGAGGAAAGCTGGGGTGGGACACTCTTTCTCTTCTGAGCAGCAGCAAAGACAACATCTGACTGTAACCCCCCCACTCCTGCATTCCCAGTCTGCTGAGGGAAGGTGAAGGATCTTAAAAGGGCGGGGGGGGGGAGAAAGGTGTTTGTAACATCCATCAAACTTCTCACTCTTAAACTCTGATTTTAGTAGTAGTAGTGAATACTTAATATTCTAAGTTAGAGCCTGTTTTGCTTGTGTGAAGTAGTTAATAAACAGTTGCTTGTAATCCTTATCACAAAAGTTGAGGGGTTTTTTTCCCTTCTCTGAGAAATTTTGGATCTGTGTGTGGGCTCTCAGCATTCAGCCAGAGTCAAACCATAACACAGGCCCTGTTGAGAAATAGTAAAGGCAACATAAGACAGTGCTTCAGCTTCTCCAGAGCAAAGCTGGGCAACTTTGTTCAGTCTCACCTTCACTGGCAGATAAAGAAAATAAATCAAGACTTTGTATTGAAGCTGCTGACATTATATATATGTATTTCATCTGCCATCTGCTGGGAGCTGGGGCGAGGGGAGAGAGACAGACCCTGGCAGAGAGACACAGAAAACAGTAGAGACTAGTGGAATTTCTTGTTAGGAATTAGTTTGTGCTCTTTGTGCATAATTAGAGCACCTGTGTACAAGCTGAGATTTCCAAATTACCCCACATGCTGCTGAAAATACTTCAAGTATCCCAGTTTTTGATGGGTAAGCCTTGAATAAAGCCAAGTTGTCCCAAAACTCCTTCCTGCACTGCAGGGTAGATTATGAAAGCACTGCATGACCAAGGGAAACTCTCAACTTGGCATCTTGCAAAGTTCTCGTCTGCTCCAAGTGCTGTGCTAGACAGGAGTAATTAATATCACCCAAGAACAAGCTGCTGATCAGTGGCACCAACAATGGCACCTGCTTGTCAAATGGACACACTGAGGTTGGAAGATTTATTTACAGCCCATCTGAGAGTGATCCTGAGAAATAACATCAAAACAACTTGCACTGTCTTGACCTTTTACCAGTGTTACAGCATAAAATCCACATTAATTTCTGCTTCACTGGTGATGGCTCATTTTACCACAGCCACAAATCCAAGCTGAAAGATGAGAGTCTGAGGAACGAGTATTTTAAGTGGTATTTTCACCTGCAAATGTTCCGCTGTCTCAGGTTCCACAGGTCCCTCGTGACTGATCTTGCTAAGCACATCTCCAGTCTCTGCTGCCCAGTTGTCCACCTCTCCAAGGAGCTCTTCAATTTTCTCCAGGCTTCCAGGAAGCTCCTTGGTCTTTTCAGCAGCATTTGTGCTCTCTTCTCCAAGCTATAAACAAAGAGCAGGGCAAGACTTTCATTCCCATCACCAATTCCTAGGTCTTTCCACTACCCTCATCCAACACAGTAACCACTCCAGTTACTTTCCAGCTTTACCATCCAGCAAGGATCAAAGGATAAATAAGTGCCAAACATATTGGTAAATAAACAATGTGAGGCTCAGTTTTGAACCAACCTAAGGGCAGGTGGGACAATACAACCTGAGTCCATGTGTCCCCTCCCCTATAAGCAGCCACAGCCATACTGCTAAGGAGAATAAACTCCTGGGCTGCAGCATCTCCCAGGTCATGCCAGGCAATTGTCCAAGAGAACAATAGCTGGTGTTGGCCAAATCAAGATCAGGACCCATGCTAACAGTTTTTGGCCTTGCCTTTTGACATACAAAAATGAATATAACACATATGATAGACATAATGTCCAAAGCAATGCCAGAAAAACAACTTCTGAAGTCCTTAAGACCTCCTAAGGTGCAATAAGCCTCTCTATCTCTGATTCCTCAATGTATTTCCTGAAAGCTCTATTACTAAAGGTTTTTAGCCAGCTCTGGATTCCCCTCACCCTTGGGAATATGTTTCCTTTGATTCTATTGCATTCTCACTAAGCTCATCTCCTACAAAAATGCAGTAATTTTTTGCCACCATTTACTGTCACAGCAGTAACTTTAATAAAATTTCAATGAAAGGCTCAGCTTAGAAAATTAAGAGCTCTAATGTTCCTAGGTAAAGTGAAAATGTCAATTTTGTAAAAGCATTCTAGGAAGTGTAATATATGTAACATTAGGCAGGTTGTATAGGAATTTAGAGCAGCCTAAAAACCTGTCAAGTGGGCTGGTGAAAAGTTGCACAATCTCAGAAATACCTATGCAGCAATAACTATTTTCTACTAGTTGAGAGAGAGATTGTAAAATTTAGCAAAGGCTTACAAGCTCTTAACAAATTGATTACTTCCATCTTTAACTTCAAACAAAGAGCTTTATTCTGCAATAAGATTTCCTTTCATAAGTGGTTTTGAAATTTCAATTTAAAAATTGAACATCTTCCATATGTTATAATGAGCATTTAATAACAGTCACAAAGACTTGGGATGCCTCTGTGTATTCTTTGTTCCTCCCATTTTAAAACTGGCAATATTAAGTTGACTGTTAGATCAATGAATCTCTGATTAGCAAGCTGATAAGTCTAGAAAATATGACTTTGGCAAAAGAGTCACATGAAACTAGTAACTCACAAAGTGTGTCCTCTTGATGAACTTAGCCCATCTCCTGTTCAGTTTCTTCAGCTCTTTGGCAATATTTGATGCAACTTGCTCTTTGCTGACTTCAATGAGATGGTTTCCAGCTTCATTTAAAGAGCCATGAATCGAATTCCTCTTTGCCAGGATCTCAGCAGGGATCTAGACAGAGGCATTGAAATCATTTAAAGCAGAACCCTGTCAAAAGTTTATTTCCAAAATGAGGAACAGAAAAGCAACAAGAGCCACTGTCACAGATAAGGCTTTCCTTCCAGGAGGCTTCCAAGTATTTCTGTCTGTCATTACAAAGAGAAATCCAACCACATACCTCTTTTGGATGCTCATTTCTGTTTTCTTCCAGCCATGTCTTTAATAAGTGATTGTTTTCTGTATAATTACTCCAAGAGGACAGGACTTTCTGTAGGGTGGTATTTACATTGGAAATATAATCTTTGCACATGGAAATCTTTGACTCCACTGTCTCAAAAAGTTTGCTAATTTCTTGAGAGTCTCCAGCTAGGATATCAAATAGGGAATATCATTATGGATTTGGAGACAGAGAGGTTAATTAAATAGAAACACTATTTACTTAAAACAGATGGAATTAAAACTGGTCACAGCACACCAGAATACAGGTCTTCATATCAATTTATGTGCATGAACTTACCTAAGTCAGGACCACACATGTTTTTGTTTTTCAAATCTTCACAGATGTGAGTAGCAGTTTCTAGTTGTGCTTCAAGATTCTTTTCTTCAATGAAATTCTGCCCAAAGTGAAAAGTAATTGACATGGGTAACACTGAACCACATAAAACTGGGTAAGACAAACAGCTTGGGGCACATTTTCTTTTAAATACGAACCTACAACTTGCAGGTTAAACATAAACTGAGCGAAGCCCATCGAGCAACTCGGCTCAGCTGCACCCTTTAGTCTGAAACAGACCTTTTCTTTTGTTTTGCTTGTGCAGAGAGTAACATTAATGGAAATACTAATTCCTGAATGCCATTGCCTGAGTCACAGCCCTGCATGAGTCAGGACTGCTTGTTTCAAAAAGTTACAGCCCTAGGGCAATACTGAGAAACAGCGTCAGTCAGATGATCAAGTCAGGCAGAGTTTAGTCACATAAGTCAACAAAGTGATGAAAGTGAAAGGTGGGTTTCCCTGCATGCACACAAGTATCAACATACCTAGCTCCTGCCACAGATCAAGCAAGATCTAAAGAAGTGATGGAAAGGGTGAGAGAGGAAAAATGGGAACAGAGGAGGAGACTTGTGCTTTGCACATTCACATGAGGGCTGATCCTCAGCCCCTCTCTGTCTGAGCTGCATCTCACCCCAGGCCTCCCCACTCCTACAAAAGCCTAGCAGGCTACAAAACATGTGGCCATGACAAACCTGGGCCACCACATTATTATTCAACCTGGACTTCTCATCATGGGACCAGAAGGAGGCCAGCAACAAGCCTTAAACTCCCTGGAAAAGCTCTATATTCTATCAACTTGAGCAAGACCATGAACCACAACTGTAGAAATAACATGATAATAAGTATTTATGTATCAACTGAATCAACAAACTCCACACAGATTAACTGTTTACTCCCAAGTCACTATTTTATACAATGTCACTAATTCAATTAGGGATTTGCCAGTCTGAAAAGCTTCTGAGAAACTCTTTAGAAACTCCACTAGGATGGAATTCACACGGAATCCCATTAATTGGAGATGGAGCAAAACTGACAGCATCAGCATTTTCACCTCTGCCTTTTTTCTTGATGCCATACTGGCAGTATTTGGGGAACTTTAGTCCATAAGCCCAAAATGTAATAAGACAGAACAATTCCTATTCACCACAGAGCATAAGGAGGTAAAGAAGTTGGCAAAAGAAAGAGGCAAAAGAAAGTGTTAGGCAGCACTGTGAATAATAGTTAATTTTGAAGGTAACAACCATTTAACTACCCCAGAGAGGTTTCTGTGGACTGGAGGTAGGGAAAGGCTGCTTCTGCTGCCTCTATAAATAGTCTAGAAAGAAAGAAATCTCCACAATAGAAATAAAATAGGGCAGAATGAAAACAACAGTTCTGGCTTGCATTATTCCTCCAAACTGAAAAAAGAACTTTCATTCAGAGCAAAATGGGAAGATGTTGGGGGTGAAGAAATTTTCTGTAGAAGTCTACCTGCCCTGCTTTGCATAAATCCCAGATCTCACAAATCCACTGTGTTTCTACCAACTATCACAGCATCTTTGGATGAGGAACACATAAGCCTGAATCAAAGAGAGCTGAGAAAGAACTACTGTCAGAGTGTGATACATATATCTTAGACTTACATTCCAGTTTTCCAGCAGTGATTCCACAGACTCTTTTGTTCCATATTTAATGTCCCAGATATTTAGCTTTAACATCACTTCACTGGCAATAGCTGAGCACAGCCCACAGTGGTATTCCAGAAACGTGTTGCAGTTTGTGAAATGAATGTTGCCGAATCTGAAAACAGGGAAATGTTCCAGAAGTTTTTCCATAACCATTGAATACACAAGGCATTAAAATATAAGGTTTTTATCCTAAAAACTCCAAATTACATATATGTAAATATTATTTTGTTACGACAGGAATAAAATTATTATAACAGTTCATTTTTTTAAGCAGCAACAAGTTCAGTCAATATTGTCTTTTCAATGTACAAGAAACCTTACATGCCCAGAAAAGGGGCATCTGCCATCTATATGTCAAAGCATCTCAGGTTATGGGTACAGATTCATTAGTCATTTTTTAAAATATGCTCCCAACAGATATTTGTGGTTGTACAAGCTGTAGATCTCCATGATTTTAAAAGGTGGAAATCCCCACCACCAGGGAAATTTGTACATAGGAAAATATTCAAGTTTCCTATCCCTAATGGGTGTTTCCTATCCCCACTAGCAAAGGGCATCTGAAAAGGTCCTGTTAATGAGCTCCACTCTGTACACATAATTAAACATTCATTGCACCAATGAGAAATCCCTGCCTGCTCCACTTGACAGTCAGTCTGTGCTTAGGTGAAAAATGCTCTTTTTGTGCAAGGCATGGATAAATTATGTGCTTTGTTCAGAACAGCAGAGCAAGTCAATAGCAGAGCTAGAACACAACATAGTCAAAGTAGAGGAAA
>WEIV01022718.1:21276-39198 GCA_013390005.1 Calyptomena viridis | reverse complement strand
CAAAACTATTGAAAACCAAATAATGATTCCTGGGGACCCTGATGAGTTTTAGGTCAGGAACTATAAGAGAGCAAGGCCAAAGTTTTAAACCTGGCACCTGGATGCATGAAGGCATTAAAAGAAGAGCCTGACTGCAGTCCTTCTGAAAGGAGATTATCAGTATGGAGATATGTGAAATAGCCAATTAATACATAAACTCTCATAGGAGAACATAGAGATTAGAAAATGTGGTTTTCCAGTCAGTGTGATCTGCGAATGACAACTTTTGTCCACTTTACATGTCAGCTATTCAATTTAAAGCTGGTTGTCCTGTGCATTTGCAAATCTGTCTGTCTCTGTCCCACTGTTTACACAGACTTCAGAGAACACATGAAGACATTCAGGCTTGAAAATGTCCTCTACAATAGTTACACAAAAACCAACACAACCCATAGCAATTCCACCTGTATAATCAAAAATCTGTAACATGGAATCTTTTCTATCACACAGGAGCAGCAGAGGGTTCAAGCAGAATCAGAGGATCTACTATCTGTTACTCAGACAGACTCAGATTATAAACTGGGCAAAGAAAGCACTGATAATGTTGGCATCCATGATGTACATTCATTCAAAGATGCCTCAGTGATAAACCACATGACATACCTGCATATCTTCTTCAGACTCAGGCAAATTCTTGGAGTATTGCAAAAACTGAGCCACATAAGTCATGATTGATTTTTCATCTGGATTCATAATGTCAACATCTACAAGAGCCAATACAGCATTTACATAATTATGCAGCCTTCCAGGCCTGATCACATAATTACACACTATACTGCAGTTATTAAAGCACATTACCATAAACATGTTTATTTTGCAACANAATAGAGCCATGCCTGTCCCAAAAATGATCAGAAACAAAATGTTAGGCTGTCTGAGGAAATTTGCTATAAGAACAAACTTAGAAATAGAATATAAATTCAGTAAAGTGGAATATGAATGAAANGAAAATTAATATGTAATGAACATTTTTTCCTTGGGAATATTTTAATATAACATGATTAACCAATGAAAAGTTTCTCCCATGAACAGGAATGTTTCATATCCTTTCTTTTGCATATTGTTCCTGCAATTGTTGCCACTTCAAAAAATCAGAAATATATTCCTAAATACACCTGATTTTATAAAATAAAGAACCTGAGGTTTGAGTATTACAATAAAGATCAATATTCCATTTCAAACTTAAGCACAGTCTTCTTCCTGTGTTACAGTTCAAGACATACAGGATTATATTAATCTTACTCCTGATAACGAAGATTTAGAAAAAGCTGATCATTTACCTTCAGGCTCAAGAAGCCGTGGAATATTCAGCTCCAGTTCTGCAATTCTGAAAGCTTCTTTTAGGTTTTCTTTATTGCTTCTAGCTTTTGCCTTCTCCAGATCAACTAGACCTGGTCGTAAGGTCTGGATGATGGCTAAGAAAGCCAGTCCACTTCGCCAGCTTGACTTGAAATCAGTCACATGAATAGAGCCATGCCTGTCCCAAAAATGATCAGAAACAAAATGTTAGGCTGTCTGAGGAAATTTGCTATAAGAACAAACTTAGAAATAGAATATAAATTCAGTAAAGTGGAATATGAATGAAATCCAAGAGAGCCTTGCCACCGAACTTCTGCAGAAGCTGGATCAGACAACAATCCAGCCAGGACCACCAGTCACTACAACTGCATATTTTTATACTGTTTTCACAAAATGCCTCTATTTCTTTTTGGTTTATGTCACATTCTGAAGACAAAGCCTTGCTGATCCAATATCCTTTCTGAACATGACCTTTGTGCTCAGCAACTCTGCATTCTATGGGATGGAAAAGCAACAAGCAAAGCACTGCAGAACATGTAGGTATTTGTCTGTAAGGACACTGAGAACCGGCATTTTAGAAAATCCAGATCTTAAAAGTGATATATTACTGCAGGAAAAATATTTCTTTTTCTCTTATTTAGCTTAGTGTCTTTAAAACATCTTCTATTAAGTGGTGCCTGGACAGTGCTGTGAGGTGCCAGCAATGCAGGCCAGAGTGAATTCTGGGACAACTTTCCAAAAGCAGCCTGTATATTATGACTATGTTACATCATGGAAAAGATGTGGGGTTTTAGGTGATCAAATTTAGTTACAAACCAATGAGCCATGACTTACAAGATTTATTCCTTTATCAAAAACTATAGGATTAATTGATAACAAAATACTTCAGCATTATAATACAGTTCAGAAAGGATACTCCAAACCAGGCAGCAATATTGCTGAAAAACAGCAAAAGGAAAGGGGAAGATTAAATAAAGAGCTGGGCTTCACATGCCAATTAATCTTGTTCTGATAAAACACAGCTAAAAGGCAAACTTCAGTGTCATTCTCCCAGCAGAAAGTGTCTGATGTGCTGATGAAGACCTTTATCTCCCACTAATAACATGGAATATTAGTAGGATGTTACTAGAAAATAAAGCAACCAACGAGCTGGAGAGAAAGGGCTGACATTACTGTAAAACATATTTGAAAGATCCTGCAGTGAAGCAGCAGCCCTTGAAAAAAACGTAAAGGGCAGAAACTCTGTTCCTTGCAAGAAATATCTCTATCTGCTCTAGATTCTGTGCTGTGAACACTCCCCTTGAAAGGAGCAGTGCTATCTGTACATCAAGCATAAGGAAACCTGTTGTCAGAATTAGGGATTAGAACCTCCAGGATTAGGATCCTCCCTGGGGATCATGCATTGTTTTGACAGAAAAACATGAGACACGAGAATTGTAGAAATCCTATTTTTTCCATTTAAAAAAAATTGTTGAAACATTGTGAACCAGTGCTGACCATAAAGATTAAAACAAGCAAAGCATGTGAACACTCCACTAGACTTAAGACACAGAAGCCCCTAAAAAAGAAAAGCCAAACAACTCAAATTACACTGTGGTATTTTATTAGCAAGATAAGCATCATTTTATGTTATATTTGAAGGGCTCATGTCAAAATATTTACAGCCTGATTGATGCTAAAAGTACTGGTAACCACACCTGAAATTTAAAGGAATTTTTGCTAAGCTGTCATTAACTAATATTAAAAAACAGGGGAAAATCCCATCACATTTAGAGGAAAGCAGTATTACAAAGTGTAGTGTTACCAAGTATAAGTGTTGGATGGAACTTACAGTGAACACTGTTCTTTTGCCCACAACAAAAGAGCCTTTGTAGCAGACATCTTCCACCGTTCCTTAATTTTAGCACTTTTTTTAGCTGATCTGCTTGCCTTTGCAGAGGAGTCAACAGCACTTGAACAATCAAGTGAAGGCTGATTGTAGGTACAAGCAAGTGTCCTGGCAAGTTCTTCAATCTATCAGAGATGATGAGAGACTTAATTGGGCTTCAGTGAAAAATTACCAAGACATCAATGGCAGAACACCACAGAGAATTAGAAAAGACTCATCCATGGCTTTAACAGTACTTTTCCCTGCCCCCCCAGAATCAGATCAGGCTTTTTAATCTGTACAAACTGAATTATTTCATGTTGAATTCTCATTTTAAGGCAATTTTTTGGCAGGATATATTCACCCAAAGACTTCTGTGTTATGCTGCAGGTACCAGCAATGACAGCAAGGGTCCTTCTCACTCAATTTCTACTTCTACCAGTGACAGCAGCCCATGGCAGCTGTATTATCTCCTGTAGTGACATATATTAGGCATCCTCAGAATTTGCCTGCTCACTCAGGGTGCAAGAAAACCTACTGGATAGACCTCAGAGATCTACATTTGATTAGAGAAGCTTGGTTTAGGTAAAAAGGTATTGCATAGGCTACGTGCAGCATAAGAATCTTCAGCACCAAAGCACCTCTACCATGAAAAATACGGGATAAATACTGTTAGAAAACTTTGCTTCTTTGTTTCTTATTGTATAAGAAACACCACTATGACAGCCTTCATATTATTTCAGGCACCTGGTACTGAAAAAAAAGTAATAGCAAGAATTGCATATTGTAGGCACAGTAAACACTGAAGAGGGGAGCTGCCTGTGAAGGAGATGGATGTGAGCCACTTCACATTATTTACTCCATTTGGAGCTTAACCATTACAGGCCTCAGAAAGACAGGCAAAGTCTGGCCTATTTTTTAACTGAAAAAAAAAACCCCAATCTCAGTATCTTTCCTTCCTACCATTCATCACTGCCATCACTGCACTAGTGAAGCAGCACTGGTGCATCTCCCTCCTTGTGCTGTCACTTCCAGACGTCAGAAAATAATCCTTTTTTGCTTTGTACTAGTTCATCTCATTTGCCAACCACGTAAGTCAACAGATTTTTGTGCTTTTCCACTCTACTAACACTCTCTTACCTCGCTGAAATACTTACATGAAAATGAAATATAATGGTCCAGATTAGGCCAAGCACAATGGAAGGTTTTCCTTCAATAATGTCAGCAACATGAATATTTATGAGCTTCAGCTAAGGGGGAAAAAAAGGGATCATTGTTAACAAAGAAAATGTTCCACCAGCTAAACTGGCTTTAGTTGTGAATTTTGAAGTTAATACTCACTGATCTCCTCTTTAAAAATGTCAAAGCATTTTCTATGTTACTTCTACACTGGAAGGTATTAAATCCTTTCTCCCGTGGCTGCAAAGAAAAAGAACAGGTTACACCCTCAACTGTAAAAACTAATTTTATTCTAGATTTTGATAAGAGAAGTCCTGTAAAGATTTATAAATTACTTTGGATCAACTTATTTCAGTATGTTTCAGAGTCACCAGTGTAAAAATACATCACTTCCTCTATGACTCCAGAGGGATCATTCATATGGTTACAATTAAGCATATCCAGAAATCTTTGCTGGATTTGACAAAGGATTGAGGTAATATTTTTATTACTCTGTCTTACCAGATGTTGACCTGAAAGCACTTCCAACAGATCCAGAAGCAAATGTCCTTGCTGTATGTCTGTATATAGGTCTGAGATAACAGAAGGAGGTGTATGCTGCAAAATAAATTTTAATCATTTGTCATTTTGAATTCCACACACTACAAAACATCACAGATTACTCGGTTAAAAAATGTTTATCATCCTTTATTTTTTCATTAAGCTTAAAAATCTCACATCTAATCACCCATATCTGGCTTCTTCTAACCCATTATGTTTGCTTCTTATTCCCTCTTTCCCTGCCTCTGTGTTTTATAAGTGTTTCTATAAGGGTTATTTTAGGCCTCACTTTCAAGTATTTACATTTTTCAAGGATGTATGTGGCAAAAGACCCCAAAATTTTGAGAAAGGGAAAGCTAAAGAAAGCAGTGAATTCATATTTTGAGATCTTAATCAATAGACCCCATGTACAAATTTGTGTTTAAAACTGCATAACTAAACCTTTTTTCACCCAGTTGTGCTGAACACAACACAAACTTATCATGAGCTTAGCAGTTTATGCTCAAGGAGGGACCAAAATGGCATTATTTTTTCTTACCTGAGCCCCAGCACAGCTGCAGGAACTGTTTTGTGAAACCTTAAAGAGTGCCTACATTACTATGTGGTTTGTCTCAATACTTAACAGTCACTCAGGTCATCTCATTAAGATCATGTTTTTGGATTGCATAATAGAATAACACTTACCTAATCACAGTAAAACTAATTGTAAATACAGAAACTCATAAAATCCTGAGAGATATGTGCCACAATCCACTACAAGTTTTACCACATGAGCAAGGAAGTGTGTCATCTACTTACAAACCATCTCTTACAAATGTTCTTGGACATTCACCAATATAGTGCTGTTGCACTTATTAAACAAATGCTTTCCAGGGTCTACTTTTTCCATCCAGTGCCTAAAAAACTTCATACTGACTCAGAATTTTTTTATTCCTAAAAGTTTAATCTCCATACAGCACATCCAAATCAAAAAGGCAAAAGGTATGTCTTTGCTAAAGAATTCCATTCTTACCTTTGCCAATATTGAATTTATCCAACTAGTGAAGGTTTTCTTCTGGGTAAACTCTCGCTGCACTGGGAAATTTAAAAAAAAAAGAAAGAACAGGAAAAAAACTGTTAATGGAAAAAGTGATCAGGTTTTATTTCTCTTTCTCAAAATGATACATGGCATCCATCTCAAATCTAAGGTCCATTCTTCCAGATATTACGTTACTATTTAATATCAGTTTTTCTCAATTCTTATTTTAGAGCTGGTGTTTTCTTGCTTCCAGAGTTGATATCACAAAGACCTCTACAGCCATATACGCAAACTCTACAGGATGCAGCAAAAAACAACTAATGAAGGTTTTCTGAGAAGCTCAGCAAATACAAACAGTGGTGTGAACACACAGTTTATAGAGAAATATGTTTACAAGAGCTCTGTCCATTCCTAAATGTTCCTTGAAAGACTTAGGCCCATCATCCCTACATCTTGTAACAGCATCCTTTTCAGTATTGGAGCCTCCCTGGGGTATACAGATTATCAATCCAGACAAAAAGGAGCTCACAGGGTCTTAAATGGAAGGAAGAAGGAAGTGGTTGAATTTATGACACAGTAAAAAACAGGTCTCTCCTGATGGTACACACTGAGCAACACCAGCAGTTGTGAAGGGAGACGGAGTTGGCTAAGCCTTATTTTAAAAATCGGAGTATTTAAACTGTTCCTCACAGCACAGTAGAGCTGAAGAGAGGAGAAAGCTTTTTTCCATGGCCTGTGGGCAGCAGAGGTAAAAAAAATACCAGTTCCCCCAAAAAGTGAAGCAGAAGGTGAGCAGCAGAGTCAGACCAGACCAACTCCCCAGCCCTGTCACAGCCAGTGGACTACATGACTTCCCAGCTCATGTTCCCTCCCAAAAATACATCCCATTCCCAAGACACACCATATGTCCCTAGGGGCTGGATGTCTGTATACAGGTCTGAGGTGACAGCCAGAGATGCTGGCCCCTAAGATGACAGACTCCTCTGCCACCAGCAGCCATTCCAAAGGCTTGTGGGAGCCAGCCTGAACAAAAACTCCTTTTTCCCTCCCTTTCCACAGCAGCTTAGTCTGCAAGCATTGGGCCTGGCTTCCCCAAAACAGGCCAAAAAATCATAGCACCCCACAACGGGCCTGCCTGGAGCTGCGGGAAGGTGGTCATCCCTGTCTTCTTCCCCATTGGAATAAACACTCAAAAGACTGCACTGGTTGTTAATAGCCCAGGCATTACAGGCATTACAAAGCAGGCCAAATGGACTATTAGCCGAGGAGGGTGAGACTACACAGTTAGGAGAGCTGACGTTTTGGTCGCCCAAACCTAAACCACCACCTTCGGCCTGTGCCACCTGCAGGGCTCTGCCCACTCTCCCCTCTGAGGCGGCTGTGCCACAACAGGCAGTGCCACAGGGACAGCCTGCAATGCTCATGGCAAGGCCTGAGAGCCAGGAGAGGTGCAAGGTGAAGAGAAATAAGAAGCTCCTCTCCTTGTTGTGCTGGGCGGCCAGAGGGGCAGCTGGAGCAGAGGGTCCTGGCGACAGAGAGGCTCAGAGCTCCCATTTACAGGGAGGCAGATGGACAGGGGATGCCGAGCCAGGGCCATGGTGGGAGAACAGGAGAGGCCAGTTCCTGTTCCGAAGCCTGAAGGACAGGCAGCTCCCTGAAGGGCAGCATGTGGTCTGAGCGTGTACATGGCCCACTGACGAGATGGTGGACAAGGCAGCTCGGGTATTCACTGCCCACTTCCCAGCTGGGCTAATTCCTCCCACCCCATGGGAGAACCATCTAGAGAACGGCCAGGTCATCAGCTTACACAAAGAAACAAATCTGGGAGACAGGGTAGGACCAGACTCTCTCTTCTGCCTCTGAAAGCATGCTCTTGCACAAAAGATTAATTGAATGCAAGTTTGACAGTGTAAGGCAAGTGCAGACTACTCAGCAATAGATACGTATGTTTTGGTAGGCTGGGCAGGGTGAAGGGTATCAAAAATATCGAGCCCTTGGGGGAAAAAAAATGTTGACTGCTCTGCCCTTGAAAACGAAAATGCCACACAGAGGAAAATGTCCCACATTTTACTACACTCTTGGAATTTGCAAACACAAACCCCAGTTGTGGCCACCTTTTCATCATCCAGGAGAGTCTGAAGGACCTGCTTCACTGAGCTTCATCAGCTCACAGAGCACAGCAATTCACTTGAGGATAACCCAGCCTCCCGCTCCTAATCCCACAGGCCTCCTCCTGCTTCACTGGGAAGGTGAGCAGCAACAAAAACATTCATGCATTATGTGCGTTGAGGACTGCTTTGCATCCTGTTACTAGGACACCTTCCAACAGCCCTCCTCTAATGTGCAACATTATGATCCTGTCGCAGCATGAAGCAGTCTATTTAATCCCTTGCTTACTGGATTGTTTTATGATTCTTTATAACCATCACAGAGATGGCACTGAACAGTTAGATAAGGGCAATCTTACAGATGCAGACAAACATTCAATGACAAAATTGTGTTTTGTTCAGAAAACAGAAAGTAAGTGCAAACATTCCACACAGACCAAACAACGCTGCAATACTCACAAGGAGGACAAAAATAGCATGGAGATACCGGCTTCATGTTAGCACAGGACCCTACCACACCCTTTGCTTAAACACCATTTGGGAGCCATTCCAATTACTCAACAAGCAATTATTGAGTAGCTGCGCTCAATTTTATCGGGCAGGCAAGGCTGGCTTTGCTCTAGCACTTGAAAAAGGACAGAAAGCAAATACTGACTACCATGCCTGACGCCAGTGAGTCTTTCAGCTGCAGCTCTCGCCAAAGACACTATAACACTACTGACTTGGAGAACTTGCATTTAAGGTCAGTTAGAGAAAGATGGTTAGGATGAGACACTTGGTCTTGTTTTGGTTGATGTCCCCATTGACATGCTCCATTATGCAACATAGACCAGATACTGCAAGTGTTGATTCACATGTACAGTTCTCAGGCAAATGTCTCACCTGGTGAAAGCACAGGGTGGTTATTTCACTGCACACACTTAAGAACACACTAAACCCCTCACTACAGTGGCTACAGCCACTGCGTAATGCAATCCATCAGGCTGCCTTCCAAGCAGCTGCTGCCTCAGCTGCAATACGCCTTATTTTCCTACCCAAATAAATAACAATAATAGACTCTCCTCCTGAACTAATAACAAAACTCAATGCTTGCGAGTATTCCCTTAGATTGTAGTGCAGCAGTCACTGTTTCCAGGGCAGGCCACACCACACACAGCTCGATACAGATGTGCTTCTGGCACCATGGCAGGCAGTCATATTGCAATTTTCAGGCTGTGTTTTCCCTCCCAGTTCCCTTACAATGCTGCTGCTCAGAGGCGCTAATGATTTAATCAAGCTCTCCAATTCTTATCTCTACCACGTGGTTAATTAATACAGATTTTTATTTTTATGAGGGTGAATGGATTCTTTGTTAGGCCTTTTCGTAGGACTCTAAGTGACCTTGGTTTTCTCTTGCCCTAGTTTTCAAAATGTCACTGACCCAGAATAGAAAAGCTATCAAAAAACCCCTCTGATCATCCCTTTACTTTAGGTCAAAATTTGTCAAGCCAAAAAGTGGATCTGAGAGAACAAAATAAGAGCCTGATAATCTGAAAACACCCCAAATCTATCACATTTCACCCTGTGTTAACAACTCTTTAGAGAGGAATAACACATACAAGCAACACATCACACAGGCTAGCCAAAAATCAATACACACTGCTGGACAATGACTGTTTTATTCAGTAATGAGCTATCAACAAGTGCTACAAACCAGACTGATCATTAAGAGCACAGGGACATGGCAGGGACCACGTCAGTGATGAATTCTCCCAGGAGGAAGAGGAGAGCAGAAGCACTGTCAGCCACTGTTTTATTCTCAGCCTTCTTTTAATGGTGATACAGAAAAAACAGACTTAAAATCAGTCTCTTCTCCCTCGTTGCCTTTTGTGCCTCCCTTCCTGAGCTCAGAGAGTGGCAGCTCCAGGGAAAGCACCGTCTCCTCCCTCAGCAGGGAGCCGGGGGAAGCAAATCGTGGCAGAACAGATGTAATCTGTCTGTCCACACTCAAACACTGTCACTAAAGAGCAACGAGGTTTTCTTCTACCACAAGGTCTGGTGTATCACTGTCAGTGAACAACTTACAATGGTATGGCTTTATCTTTAAAAAAAAAATAAAAAATTTTAAGCAATCATTTGAAATTAAAGAGCACAAGCCTTCCTGTCATCTTCCCACCTCTGTTTCACCAGAAGGAATTACCTCTTGTGTACGATATTTTTATCTCTTCCTTTCAGCACTGGGGTCAGCTGAGGCTACATCCACAGCAGTGAGCAGGGGAGCTCATCAGGAACAGATCAGCACATCAGAAGAGCTGGTGTTCACCACATAGTGTGTCCACCATGTGTGCAGGGAAGAAAGGTTGTGTTGGACTAACTCTAGTCCCAATGCCCCCAGACAGCCACAGCACCATCTTGGAGCATTGTTTTAAGTTTCATCCAAAATAGCCTTTTCTACACCCCCTGATGGCTCAGAAAAATGAACCAAAGTATGGTCAGCAAGGATACGTGGGAGAGCTCCTTTAAAACAGCACTGCTGATACAACTAATGCACCAAACAGATACAGTCTGTAAATCATGGAAACTAACAGAAGAACCATTAACTACTTGCTAACTCAGGGAAAGGGTGAGCAATTCACTCCTAAACTCTTTGTATAGTTCCTTCCCTTCCAGCCAGCAAGTGATTTTCATTTTTTGCACACAGGAAAGCAGGGAAAAGAGGTATTTCCAGCATTTATGTTCAGCAACATCATGTTTAGCAATTAAAAAAACAAGTCTTTTTTGTAGAGATTGACAAGTTTATCCAAAGCTCAATGAAGGTGATGAAAATATTTCTACAGGAATAGGTCTTTTCAAATCCAAATATTGTATAAATATTAACTAAATCACTATCACATCTGTGCAGCAAGTAGGAACTTTTTCTTTCTACACTACTCCTTTCAACCTCCTTTTTAATTTGGAAACAAATTGTCCAATTTACCAAAAGTGCTATGTGTTCACACCAAGTTTTGCCCTCCTGGCTTTCTTAAATCCTTTTGTTCTTCTTACTGCCAGGATGCTGGAGCACCTCTGCTCAGAATCACCATTGTCCTTGTTCCCCAACCACCCATGAACTGAAGCACTGCAGTACTTGGGGGCACTGACACAGATTGCAGGTTAGATTCTTCTAAGTACTAAGTTACCTCATTTAGGTATCAACATACTTCTAAAGATAAGGGCTTAAGTGGCTTTTCTAACATTTAAAAGAAAATCCACAGTGAAGCAGAGATGTAGTGGCCTTTCAGTGCCCTTTACAGGTGCCTCAGAAGCCATCCACTCCTTAGGCATTTTAATGCCAGTTTTTAATCAGTTGTGCATCCTATAATGCCTTTAACAAACTGAAATTTATCAAGCAGGGAACACATTTATGCAGCTACACAATCTATTTTTTATATTAGGCGTGTGAAACAGGCAAAAATACCCATGATGGATTTTTTTTTAAGGCAGTGTCGTGTGTCAGTTGCCTCTCCAGTGTCATTGGCCCCATCACATGCCACAAAGCTGAGCAGTTACAGGAACTGCAGACCAGCCCCTCACCCAGGCAGCAGGCAGCATAAACAGGGCACAAATTTCTCTGCAGCTCCTATGGGAGCTTTTCAATTTGTAAGAGTCACACTTAAAAATTCATAATAAACATTTAATAAACTTTTTTGATCATTCTGGTTAAAGGAGAAAAAAGTGTAGCTGTAATAAGAGTGGCTCCAATAGATGAGACATACAGCTAGAACAAAAAACAAGTGGGGTAAGAATTAGTAGTCTACCTGACCTCTGGATGAATTAAGAGTGTCTCAAAAAGAAATTCCTCTTTACTCAAAGATGAGTACAATATATTACAAGCTGCAAACAAAACCTATCCATACGTATCTCCATATTCTCAATTTCACTTGAGGAACAATTATTCATAAAGAACTAGACATAACTGCATGAAAATAGCACCATTCATTTATATCATTAAACTCTCTTCAAAAACAGTTTTTTTCAAAAACTCCCTTTAGTTTTAGCAGCCACATTCCTACATTATCATCCTTTGGGTTACAGTAATAAAGAGTAACACACACAGATTAATAAGCGGAGCCAAAAATTAGGACCCCTGCAGTGAAAGAGCAAGCACATGCCCCAAACTCCAAGAGCTAAAACACACTCTCTTGTGTCTGAATTAGCTCAGTAAGCATGAAAAGGGAAAACAGTTCTGTACAGGCTTGGTGGGAAGTGCCACACATAGAGTCTATTTGCTATTCTAGGGAAGACAGGTGAATTTGTGCATGGGAGAGAAAGTGGAGGTCAGATCCTCCCACAGGTAAAAAGTTCTACATTCTGAAAGCAAAAAATAATCCCGCTCCAGAGAGCCACAAACCCCACTCAGTTTCTGCTGTAGCCACCCATCCACAAGCAGCTGCACATTCCCTTTGCTGCAATCCCACATTCCTGCTCATCTGCAGAGTAGTTCCATCTCCAACAGCTTTCGAAGCACTCCCATGAAGCCCTTCTCTTACCAAGGAGATGACTTGCCTTCTCACCTCAAGGAGCCAAAACCAATTTTGGACATGGACTGTTCCTCTTCAGTTTACAGGAGGCTCACTGGGGCCAGCCTGTGATGCAGTGCTGGGAGGGAAATATGGGAGGAGGAGACATAGGACATGGATCCTGCTTTATTCCTCCCATTCTAGTTGTCAGCCAAGCCCTGAGCTCCTGCCTGCCCCTTTCTGCAGCAAAAGTCACTTTAGGTTTTAAAGACAACCCTTGGCACATCAGAGCATCTTCCTGGCAAACATCCTCTGTTCACCAAAATGTTTGCAGATTGCCTGGAAGGAGAAACACTTCCCTTAAGCATTCCCTCATTTAGATATGCTTCCCTAGAGCATTCCATAATAGGTCCAGTTATGTCCATAATAGGTCCAGTTCCAGTTTCAGCTGTACTTTTAGGTGGCTGTGTAAGGACAGAAGCAGCTTTGCACTTGGTAAAAGTTGTGCTGCATCAGAAAACCAGGAGAAAACAAGAGTGGTGCTGAAGGAAAGGGCACAGATTTTAATCTGATTTGATTTTATTATAACATCTAGGACAGAAGGAAGAAAAAACAAAATAACCCTCTCAAGTACTGACATCATGCATTTTCTTGGCAGGAAGGGAAGGAGTAACTATTACTCTTTGATGTGAAGATCAGCTTGAAAACCAGTAAAGGTTAAAGAGCAATACATAAATCTGAAAAGATACATATATAAGGATTTATATTCTTGCAGCTTTTTACTTCAGCCTCGTGATTTTGTGACTAGCTTCATCATTTGAAAATGTCAGGAGATAGGAACATTAGAGAACATACTGCTTTCATTTCTTTACCTATTTGCTTCATGTTTTTCAAGCTTCATTAAATCTCCTTAAAAAAATTAGCTGACAAGAAAGATGTACTGAGAACAAAGTTACATTTTTGCCTATTTTTCAGTGAATTTCTTCATGGCATCTTCTTGGCCAAACATTGTTAAGGAAAGGCAATGTTCACCCTTGAACACTCTTCTACTTGAAGATACACTAACAGAAATTCCACTAAATCAGATTTTACACTATTAAGCCACTAGCCATAATTCAATAGGAATTCTATAATAATGAGAGCTACTAAGTAGTAATCTCTTCACTAATTACTTAAAGGAGGTTGTTCTTCTCTCTTTCTTTTTCTTCTCAAAAGTGCTATCCGCCCCACAGAAGACTGTAACTAAAATCACAGTCAGACATACCTAAAATAACACACCTACACAAGGTAGGGAAGGAAAAAAAAAAGAAAGCTAACCATTCTGTTTCATTTCTTAGGCATAAACTTCACAAAGTTATATGACCAAACCAATTAACACATTAAGTTGATCTCGTCCTAATTACCCAGACTAGACAAGTGTCATTCCCACTGGATGCCTTTCAGGAATAATGTAAGATTGGATCACAGAGATTTAAAAAGTAGATTAAAATACAAGCAAGATCCAGACTACATCCAGATCCTGCTTTTTCCTTCTGCACCAACTGTTTCTGCACATCTCCTGTTACACTGCCTATTATACAATGCTGGACATATTCTTTGAAGCTGTATCCTAGCAATTTGAAAAGAAGATCATAAGTTTCACATCCATCTTCAATCATACAAAATGTAAGGTGATTTTCTGACAGTTAGAAGCATCTATTCCTTGAATCTGAGATTTCTCTAAAACTTCTCCAGGTGAACCTGAAGATTTAAAGCAATGAAAGTCTCTGGCAACTTAGCAAATCTCATCCCGTGATTCCTATTAATGGAAAAACCTGTTTCCTTAAATAACCCTATTACTCTTATTTGACCTTTGCCACCACAGATCTGTGAGTAGAGCTACTAATGGTGCCTATATGTTATGTCAGGGAGCATGTCTCTGGTGTTTTCTCACAGCTATACTGCCATTTGCTTGTTTGACCTCAGCAGATGCTGCAGAGCCACAGCTCCATATACAGATTGTGTTGGTACCATTTGTTGTATCTTTAATCACTACAAAAATTGCTTATGTCACTTCTAAGGGGTGTCTCTGGATGTTTTGCAACAGCCATGCACAGACAGTTTGGCCACAGATTTGCAGCACATTCATTTCAGCATCAAAATTGATGAGCTCAAATTATTACAGCAAAGAAATACAGTCATTTCAATTTTACTATGCAAGGCTCCTTCGATGATATCTTGACCAAAAAACTCAACTGTTATTCAACACAAACACCAATTCAACTTTTCAGAAAAAACCATGAATTTCAAAGCAAAACCCCTATCCTAAAACTGCATGTAACTTTAATTCTGCCTTAAAGCTACAGAGTGTTTTCCAAATCCATTTCACGAAAACAGCCACCTCAGTCTTTCTACCAAAGGCTGAGTTTGACTGGCACAACAAATGTGTGTCTGACAAGCTGTGCTTGGTGCAACAGTCAGACTAGCTCCTGTCTGCTACAAGTTTTTGCTTGTTCTCCTGAAAATGTGATACTGAAGCAAAACGGAAGAAAATTCACCATTAAAGACGCTTGGCTTTAGACCACTGTTAACACTCACTCATCAAAACACATGGCTCCAATGACAACATTAGTGCAAATATGGATCATAGAAGAATATTCTTTTGCACCATCTGTTTTGAACATATTTGCTCCCAACTAAGCACCATAGAAATTTTATTGCAAGTGAGTTAAATAGAACCATACCCGTGGAAACATGGGTGATCCCATCCGTTGTAGAAGAACTAGGCTCTAAACACATTAAAAACCTGCTTTCCAGCAGGGCTGGTCCTGCTGCCTGGATTAGCCTCCATGAATATGTTCAGAGGAAAATTAACCTTCCCAGAAAATTTTTATAGAAGGAAATTCAACATGTGGTTAAGGAAAACCCAAAAAGCCTATCTGAGAGGCCTGCTCAGATGCATTCATCATCATCATTTAACTGTCCAGGTAGGTGCCATTAAACTGAAACAATTAAAAATCAGCCAATGAGAGCTTGCTAACAAGTTATAACTCAGAGCAAATAAAAACAGAAGACCTGATCCAGAAGAAATTTGTTCAGAATCCACAAAAATTATCCCAACTTGCAGGGGATACAGCAGTAAAAACAGAAAAACAAATAAAACAAAATAGTACTGCAGCTAATAGCTTCATTAAGACAGCTTAATGCAACCACCTAATTGTCAGCAAATTGAAAACAAGAAAACTAATGAAATGGCCTAACCAGAGTGTTTTCATGCTGGTGGTTCCATTGAAAAAAGTTTACAGCAACATGTATTCCAAGTAACAAAACATAAAAACCAGTAAGCATATCTGTACCGAAAAAAAGGCAACAGATCTGAAAATATCACAAGGAAGTACAATGAGAGGTGTTATCTTTCATTTCACTGCTGAGGCATCCCTCATGAAAAAGAGAAACACCTGCAAAAGCAGCACAGACACAAACTAACTGCACTCATCATAACACTAGTTTATACAGGTTTCTCAGAATTTCCTTCAACTTGTACAAAACAGTCAGATTTTTGACAAAAATTGAAATTGAAAAGGCACAGAAAACTACAGTCACTTACCTTGCAGCGACAGATGAAGGTCATCTATTTCAGAGGAAGCCTGCTCCTCTGTTGAGGCAGGTGACTGTTTTGATGCCATATTAAATTCTATGGAGGTTCTTTAATAGATTTCCAAACTGAAATTATATAAAAAAAGAAAATCAGTACAGTGTTGCATAAAAATTGATGATGCTCAATGATGATGAAGCAATGAAACATGTTTTGTTTTGGGTTTTCTTCCCTTGGTCAGCTGTTTCCTTAGTTTATACAAAACGAAGCTGTTTCCTACTGTGAGAATCCAAGTTTTGGTCCTTCAACTCTTTTTTACTGGTGGCCAATACAAACCATGGATCCCAGTGGGTCTTTCCATGAAAAGAAAAGCACTAGGAGTAGGAAAATTCAAACACAGTTGCTTGCTTTGAGAAAGCCAAGGTGACAAAGGCTCACAGTCTGCCTCCTGCAGATCTGTAGCTGCCAAACCTCATTTTTTTAATCTTTGTACTTTTCAGATCTCCCTTCCTGTCTGGATAATTGTTGTATAATGAAAACAATTTAGCAGAATCTGCCAAGATTAAGGTGAAATGAAAAAGCAGTGGTTATCACATGAGAATCAACACAATTCCTGTCTCTGTCCGGTACTTTTGTTACTCCTTAAGCCCCGTGAAGGAGTTTCTTTTTCCAGCTTCTCCATTTTCCTCTCCCTGCATACCTCCCCTATCTCTAATGCAACTTTAGAAAATGACACTCTCTATCTTTCTTGAAAAACTAGCAGTGTTCCTGGTACTGCAGTAGCTATATTGTTCAATTTGCCACTGTAGGAAAAACTGGAGGTTTAAGATACAGACTCATTTTTATCATGAATCTAAAAGTTAAACAAATCCAAAAAGAAATTAAGCTGAAAAATAAATAAGGGCTCACCCTTAAACAAGCTTTGTTACCTAAACAACTGTAACCTTTTCACCAGAAGTACTAGGATTTCCACACCATATATTAATAACTGATCCACCAAGTATATGTCAAAATAAAGGGCGTGAACAGATGAGTCAGGAAATAAAACATTAAAGAATTCCAGAGAAATTCTTACATTCATTCCCTGGTGCACATGAATCATGAGGCAGCCTTTGTTTACTCCACTCTATACTATTTTCCTCACTCCTTCACTGCACAGACAGGACATTCAATATTCAATATTTTGTTTTCCTCACCCTGAACAATGTGTGTCCTTGTGCTGTATCCAAGAGCTCCACTGATGACAGGATTATTGAGTTCCTCACAAGATTTTCTAGGGCACTGACCAGCCTGGTATCTGAACACTTCACAAACGTCAATCAATTCATATTTACAGCACCTACATGAGACCAGGGGTTATTGCCCACACTTAAAATCACAGAGTGGTTCGAGTTGGAAGGGACCATCTAGTCCAAGCCCCCACCATGGGACATCACTTTACTGATGACAAAGGCACAGAGAGAATAAAGTGGAAGAAANTGAGAAAACTGGGTTTGCTCAGCCTTGAGAAAAGAAGGCTGAAGGGAGACCTTATTAACACGTTCCAGTATTTAAAGGGTAGCTACAGAGAGGATGGAGAAGACTCCCTTTTTACAAGGAGTCACAATGAAAAGATGAGTGGTAATGGGTACAAGTTACTGCTGTGGAGATTTCAATTAGACACCAGAGGAAAACTGAGTGAGAACAATCAGTCACTGGATTAACCTCCCTGGGGAAGTGGTGGATCCCCCAATATGGCACTGTTATGATTTGGCTGGACAGGATGCTGTCTGGACCATGCTTTTAGCATAAAACATTGGACCAGATGATCCTTGAGGTCC
>WEIV01022718.1:5210-21144 GCA_013390005.1 Calyptomena viridis | reverse complement strand
CACTGATGACAGGATTATTGAGTTCCTCACAAGATTTTCTAGGGCACTGACCAGCCTAGTATCTGAACACTTCACAAACGTCAATCAATTCATATTTACAGCACCTACATGAGACCAGGGGTTATTGCCCACACTTAAAATCACAGAGTGGTTCGAGTTGGAAGGGACCATCTAGTCCAAGCCCCCACCATGGGACATCACTTTACTGATGGCAAAGGCACAGAGAGAATAAAGTGAAAGAAAGTCTCTAGTTTTCCAGAGAAATAGGTATCAGCTCATATGGCTGCAGCACTGATTCCAACTCCTGCAGTGAGTTTCCAGTGCTTCTGCAAGTCACCCCCAACGTACAACCACAGCCCAAGGCACCAGATTCAAGAAAGGGGAGTTGTAGCTGGGGCTGGTAAAAGTGATCTAGATAATCAGAGAAAAAGAAAAACATATTTTACAAGAGTTTGGCTTGCTTAGCCTAGCAAAAATAGGAAGAAAAGGACTAATTTGATCTTTGGTGGGCATAAGAACAAGATGAAAAAGAAGCCAAGCCTTGAGGTTAGGAAGGAAATCATAAGATTTCCAAATAGCCAAGAAAGCCAAAGATGCTGGGCAGGATCATCAAGGGCATCACCAGTAGGGANGAACCCAGCAGTTCTGCCTATGCTCAAGGCTATGCAGTATTTCCTAGGAAACTCCTTTTTTCTCTGAAGATTAAGCAAACAAACCCCAAGCCTAAAAATGCAAAATGTCAGGTGGCCTTAATACCTTTTGGCTATCACTGTATGTCTTGAATTTGACTTTATAATGACCACTTTGAGAGTGATCACAAAAGACCCAAATGTGGAGTACGTACACAAAATCCAAACCACACAGTCAGGAGCTATTGCCTTTTGCTCCCAGGACACAGAGATAGCTACATGCATTCCCTCCACCTTGAATTTTCCAGTGGTCAACTGTAGACCTTAGGAGATACTAAACAAATAGTAAATCCTGGGCAACAGTGAATCCACAAGTGAAGTCAATGGGCCTGTCTGAATTTGGACTTAAGGTTATAACTCAGACTGGGTGTCCATGTAAAAGAAGAGTGACAGGACTGAAGCAGCCACCATTGCCACACTGGCATAATCCACAAGCAAGATGTCCCCAAAATTATCTACATTTGTATGTTCCTGTGGTTCTGGGGCACACACCCAATATCACTGGCAATGCTTGCTCTTTTCTTCTTTAACATGTTTATTCTAACGGTTTTCCATTTTATTTTAAAATAAACACTATTTAAGGATTTTCTTTTAAAGGCACAAAAGCAGCACAAAAACTCTCAGACAGTGGAAACATACAAATCTGCTCAACTTCAAAGCATCCAATTTTGAGATGATGACATAGGCAGAGCCAAGTCATGTTCATCTAACTTGCATGTTGCTAAAATCACTGTGAGCACAGTCCAGAGAAAGGGAGCAGGATTTGGCATTAAAATTCCAGTATAACAGGAAAATATTCAAGAGCCATAAACAACATTGACAAATGTTTCATAAACAACACAAAATGTATTTTTAACCTTTCTATGACTGTTCCTCCTCTGTCCCTGTCCCTTGCCAGCTACAGCAACCACACAGTACATAGTGTCTCCTTTTATGTGTTTGTACTGCACTTCATGTGATGGGACCCCACTCTCAGTTCAGATCTCTAAACATTAAAATAGTTGAAGCTAATAAAACTTGCAGCATTTCAAAGCAGAAAGTATGTTAAGCTCTACAGCATGAATTAAGTTTAAGTTGCTTAATTTATTAATTTATTAACTTAAATTACAGCACATGATCATACAACACATATAAATGAAGAAAAGCATACACTCCTATTTTCTTTTAAAGTCAATTTATGGCCTCTTTCCAAAAAGGATGGGAATTTTAGAACTTTTTTCTTTAAATACAGACATCCACTCCACAAATCCACAATGCAGATTATGAAAACACACAGCTAATATCAGGTAAATTTATGCTAAAGCTTTCATGTTCCTGAAACCCTCAATTCATCATCCAACACAGCACATACATTTTGCCCTGCCTCTGATTCCTGTCCTGCCCCAACATAAGACTCCCCAGCTGCTTTGAAAGGGAGACACATACACTCCTGGAGGACATACCTGCAAGGATTAGTCGTGTTTAAAAGGTATAAGGTACAGATTGTCTGAGAAGGGATTATACAGGGATGATATGACAGTCACTTTGTCCTTCTCTCTGCCCCAAATTTCACTCAAATAAAGCTTATGAAGTATAACTACATCATTGCAGCCTCTGAAGAGTCTAAAACCATTATGTTATGGGTAAAATACCTCAGCAATGCTTTCCATAGGCAGTAGGAAAAATTGTCTTTTCTACTTCATATTTAAGTCAATTAGTTATTTCATAACAACTCAATGAACTGAAGAGCTAAACCACACCCTTCATTTCCATGAAATGCTGGATAACTAGGAGATATATACCCCCAGTGTTGAAAATAAATCAAATGCTTTCAAATGACACCTTTTCACTGGGAATTAAACCAAAGGTGAAAAGAATGACCTTGTCTTTCTCTCTTTCTGGAGAATCTAGCACTAACTGCTTATACCTTGGGATAACCTGTGAAGTATCACAGAGTCAAAGAAATAGTTCCAGGCACACTGGGACATTATTTCCAATGGATTTGTTCCAGAGGATTAACGTATGTGAATTGCACCAGAGGTTTTGTGCAAGCTCATCTCTTCTTCAACATGGGAGAAGTCACACAAGAAAGGTGATTAGGAATGTCCTCCTAGAGAGGAATGCTTTGCATGGGGTTCTCCAAAGGAGACAATCCTTAACCACCTCGGATCAACCTGCAGCTCAAATGGTTCAACCACCAACAAAAGCTTTTCCCCATGATAAGGGCACTCCTAAGACTCAAATCCTTGCTCCCTTATCTTTAGAGCTATTTCCATAATAGGCACCTAAAAACCACCGTGGAAATTATATTAGCACAGTCATATCACACAAATTCAACTTGAAGTTCTCTCACTTTCCCAAATTCAGCTGATATTAGACAGCAGAGTGCAAAAAACTCCAGGTATTAACATACAAACAGGCATACTAAGAGAGAAACCTAAGAGCAGGTAGTAGACTGAAAATCTCAGGGAACTAACCTGAAAATAATCATACCCAGGTTTTACATTCCATTATCATAAGAACAGACAACACTGATTTAAGTACCTTGTCTCTGGTGAGGCTTAAGTCCTAATGAGGCCTAAGAGATGCTCTTCTTAAGCAGGGTCTTTATAAGGGCATTCTTGTCTCAGAAGAAAGGGGGGAAAAAGTATCAGATGGATTTAGAGGATTCACTAGAAAGGATTTCATAGCCTTAGTTCAGATCAGGGTGGTTTGCAAACCTTGGCTTTCAGCTGTTCCAAGTACCACAGATGGTAAAGTTTCATTGTATGAAAAAAACAGCATTTACACAACATACTCCTTGCTGAGAAACCACTGCCACTTTCAAAATAATGTATGTAACTACAACTAAAACAGAAAAAAAGGATTTCATTAGTTATTTAAGGTTACTTTTACAAAACAGATGTGCACAGTATTTAGGAAGCAAGGTAAACTAGTTGGTGTTATTTCCACAGTCTCAGGTATGAACATTTTTAGCCCCAGAGTTTACAGCTAACTCTTGCATGTCCCTGCACAGATGTACCCTCACACCTCTCCCCATAAGCCAATCTTGAAAAATCACATGGCATGAAATTAGCTCAGTTATGCACTCAGAGCTGAAAGCAGCAGATACCTTGCAACCAAGCCCAGCTAGAGGTAGCTGAATATCATAACCCACTGTTAGTAAATCCTGGCTTCACTGGTTTTGCCTTTGCAGACACATGCCCCATATTTTCCCAATTTTGTAGGCTACATGCTTTCCACTGGTGTTGCAACAGGAATTACAGACATCTTTGCATGGCATCTCCAACCGCTTGTTTTCACTTTTCCTCCTTTGAAGTGCCACTGATTATTTATGACCTGCTCAGGGACTCACAGACTCTCCCTCCATAGAGGCCTCTCCATGTAAACTGAAGTCTGTTCCTAGCAACAGATTATTATTACTCATGTACTCGGTCAAGCCAACGTCAGGAACAGAAAAGGCAGATTTTTATCTTTGGTGAACTAGTCCAAAGGAAATGGAGCTCCACAATGCTGACCAACTGAAGACCCTTTCCTTTCTGGCTATTAACAAAGATCTCCTTTTATTTTATGTTCAGAAAGAAGCCATAACATTCAAAGGCACAAGTCCTGAGCCTTGCAAAGCGCTACTGAGCCAACTTCTTTTGGTAAACTCTCTCTCTGTAAGTCTGTCCCAATCTCCCTAAAGGCAAATTGTTGGCATCCAAATCATGACAATATGACCTTAAAAATTATCACAGAAAACCCCTTGCATCAAGTTGGTGTGGGTTTTGCTTTTTTGTTACATTTTCTTCTCCCCTCACTTCTAATGTACTCACACCCTCTGTTAAGTCTGACAAGCTCAGACAGCACTTCAGTTTGATGGTCCTACTTTCTACTCAACACTACATTTACAAGGGTTTCACCATTTTTTGACACAGTGTCAGGAGTGGGGAGAAAGGTGTTTAAAGTATGCATTTTCCAAGATATATGCATTTAAACTCTCTTTTCTCTTACAGTCTGGAGTAGGACTTAAGTTCATCACTTCCACATTTAGAGTGCTTTCCAACACTGCTCTTGTGGGCCAACTCAGATTGTATCATGTCCACAGCTGGAATGGGATCACACAGCAAACATACTGATCTCCCCTTCCCTTCAGAGCCAGATTCTCAGGAAGCAAAAATCAGGACAGCACTACCAACAGATCTACCTTGACTTCCCCACTCTGAGGAACTGACAACTCTGTTTGGCAGAAAAAAATGGCCATCATCCAGTAAGTAAAAATGACACATTCTCTATGCTTCCCCAGAGGAAGAAAAGTGTTTCTATTAGGCTTCCATCCCTTTGAAGGTACTACGGAAAAGAGGCTACAGCCTTCTGATCCTACATAATGCCTGACAGCAGTCAGATGGCTATCAGCCAGTCTTTCTATAAGTGGTATCAGTGCATGTGGCATCAGAGAGGCTCTGCACTGGCTGGGAAGATGTTGAAACAAGTCTGGCCTTTGGTATTCCTATGCTATCAGTAGCTGGAGATGAAGGAACCAAAAAGAGAAAAAGTTTGGAAAAAGACTGAACAACTTCATTTAGAAAGAACCAAGTCAAGAGAGCATTAGACAGATCTGCAAGTGACCAAGCCCAGAGAGCATTATATCTTCAGGAGATTCAGAGCTGAACATAAAGCTGCACCTCACTGCCACAGAAACAGTCTTGTCTCTTGTGAACTTGGAACTACATGCACAAGTAAGGACTCCCACAAAGACTAAGAGCTGCAAGACGAAGACATCTCTTATTAGTTTATTTATGACAACCAGCAGGAGGACATTTTTGTTATCCAGGGACTTCCCAGTGATCTATTTATAGTTTTTGAAAACATGCCAGGACAAGCATATGAGTATACAAAAGCCACATCATTTTTTAAGGCCAGTAAAAGTTGCTGGTTTGTCTTTGATTCACACATCAGCAATGCTTCCTGTTACAGAAGCACAACAGATCTTATTATGTTAATAAATTTAAAAACACAATTAGAAAAGTGTCTTTCTTGACCTTTTCTTTTTGCAGGGGGAGTAGGGGATCATAATATATCAGTCATCCTGGTACAATTACACAGTTTGAAAACTCCAATAACTCCATGCTGCTGTTAATACACACACACAGAAATGCTTTTATTAACAGAGCTAAGCCTTGTTCACACAGTCACAAAGGTTGACCCATGGAGGTGCACAATGCAACTTCTTGCCCTCAGAAAAAGAACCTATCTCACACTTAACTGTTCCCAAGTGGAGAGGCAGTGCCAAAGCATACTTACTTAAGTTGCAGAAAACATTCAGTTTTCAACTGGTTTCCAATATTTTCCACATTGTTAATAAAAATAAGAACTGCTCAGGACTCAAACTCACAGTTGTTAATGTAAAAAGGGAGAGTGATGAACACTTGAAGGCTCGGAAGCTGATGCCATTCCCCTCCATCCCCCCAGGGTCCACTGCTGTGCAGGAAGCCAAAAATACGGTGGTGACTTCATCAAAATCAAGGCTTTGGGGAGCAATTCAATCTCCAAAACACACAGCCCACGAGCACATCCCAGCTCAAATCTACCTGTGCAATGCCCAGAAGCCTCCAATTACGTGCAGAAAGCCACATTGTTTGTATGATGTGTTGCTGCGAGGCCAGAATGGAAAAGCTTTTCCAGAGGACAGGTCACACTTCCCCACCTCCCGGTACCCGCCACCGCAGCTCCAAGGCCACTTCCCAGAGATAACAGGGCTGTGGGGAAGGGTTATCATAAAAACAACATGAGAAACACATGCTGGCTTCAGATCTGCACTGTACCTGGGAAGTACATCCAGCACATAAACACGACCTCTTCCTACGCACTCGGTTAACAAGGAAAGCAGGCAACGAGATAATTGCTGTCATTTCACTCCCACAAGCCTTTCTCCATTTTCACACGACAGACACCCCCACCTGGCCCCTTGCCCCAGCTACCTGGGCTCAGGCGAGGCCTGTAACCACGCACAGCTCTGAGGAGCCACGCACAGCTCTGAGTAGCCACGCACAGCCTGGCCTCTTTCCACAGGGGGAAGGGGAGCAGAGTGGTCAGGGCAGTCCCGGCCCCACAGGGCGCAGACAGACCTCTGACCTTTAGCCGTGCAGTTCCCATCTCAAAAGCAGCACACAGCTCATCTTAGCCCTTCCTCGGGCTTCCTGGCCCCAAGTCAGATTTTACAGTTGGGAAAGGAAGGAAAAGGGGTGGGAATTGCCTGCAATCAGATCAAGCTTAGCTCTCACGCCTGATGGGAATGAACCGGACAACACTGGCTGCTTTAACCAAGCAAGAAGTATTGCAAGTTCTTTTTATTTACAAACGTTTCTTTCCTTCCCCTGGATTGCCATTGAAATTCTTGGGTTAATGTTTTAATAGAGACTCACAGCCAGCTTCCCATTAACACTGGAGCCACTTTACATGGTAAAGGTATTTAAAAGGTATTTAAAACAGCGATATATAATAATTACACCTGTTTTGCATTAATGACATGATATTAATAAGAATCAGGCTCCTAGTAATATGCAACCTTTGAAGGGATCCAAGTGTTTCCTTTCCACTGCCTTCCCAATTCCCTTTTTCCCCAAATAAAGGAAACAGTCAGATGGTTAACAAACACACTTTTGTTGAGTGACTCTTGCCTCAGCAATAAAAAGCCTGGAGTTTCTGAATTAAATCATAAGGCTGTTCAGAAGGATCTTCCTGAAAAGCAATAATCTCTTCTTCCAGGAAATTTAGAAAGTGGAAAGCTAGGGATAGTGGCAATCTTGACGCAGGAGTTTTCACTAAAGCAGAGACTTGTTCTAATTGAGCAAAATCCCTGGAAGCAGCAGGGCAATGTTTGCACAACAGACCAGCAGACAGAGCCATTGACGGTGTAGGGAAGGGGGAGGAAAATGAAATGCAACATGGATTTGGGAGCCAAAAGAGAAAGGGCATGTCTCATGCTAAACCTATCTGCCTTGGCAGTATTCCTGCAAAGATCATGAACATGTTTTGATCACTAAATATAGCAGAGAAAAGGAATCCACTGCAAGTAGCTCTCTTCAGCAGCACTCGCAGTTTTACGCGGGCAGAAGGAGAACACAAAAGAGAGATTTGTCAAGCAAATGGCAAATGAAGCTTGCCAAATTTGAAGGGCAAATTACAATTTAAATGAAAGGTCCTAGCCTGGCAGCTCTGAATTCATCAGCTTTTCTCTCAAGCATGTCCAATTCAGGCTACAGCAATGCAAACTACTACTCTTCCCCCAACACACCTCTGCTCTGACTTGGAGGGGCCGCCTCTCCCATCAGCAAGTTTTTCATGTCCCTGTAATTCTTCCAGCTGCAAATTCCCCTCAAAGAGCTAGTCAGGGTCTTGTTTGTTTGCTTTACGCCTTCTGTCCCACGTACTTCAAGGTTTGTGGGCAGAGCAGCCTTCCTACAAGCACAGCCTGCACATTCGCAAGCCTGTGCTGGTTTTGCACACATGAAAGGGGCCCCTCGATGGTGGCATCTCCCACACTGACAGTACAGGACCCTCTCCACTAAGGAAAGCACTTTCCTTTACCACAAGACAAATAAAATGTATTTCTCTTTGCTTTTAAAGAATTAGTTGCTTTAAGGAAAAGAAAAAAAACAAACCACAAACCTAAATTTCTGATTTATAGCATAGTTTCAAGCCTGTAAAATAACTTTTTGTATGTGGTGAAAACCAGGCCAAACACTGTTATTCTTACCCGGATTCTTGGCCAGAAAGGATCAAACAGCCAAACACCACATAGCCCAAGAGAAAGAACTTGGTGCTACACAGTAACCTGCTAGAATAAACTGTTCTTGCTATAGAAAATGAAAAAAAAAAAATACAGTTGCAAAGACAAGTACTCTTTCCACATCAGAAAGAGCCAGACTAAAAGATGTCTTACTTATATCACACATTCATTCCCCTTCTGCACCCGCAGGATGACACAGTCTCCTCATCCAAGTCTGAATCACAGAGTGTCCAGGCCGAATTCTTTGAGAATCAGGATTTCTTACAACGGAGACAAACCAGGATGAATGCCCGTGAGCCCCGTGCATCTCCCTTGCTGAAAGGCACCAGTATTACTAACACAAAAGTTACTTATGGACAAGTTCAGTCAAGCAACGGAGCGTGTGTTGCGTAAGTAGAGCTGCCCTACCATCCTCTCTGGGGCCAGGCAGCCGCAGCACAGCCAGGGCCAAGCAGGTGAGGGAAGACACAAGCCATGGCTCCTGCCCGAGCCAACTCCAGCCCACTGAGGAGTGTTTCTGTACAGTTTGCAGGGACACACCTCTCAGAGTCACCGTCCAGAACGCAAGTCCAGCAGGGAGATGGCGTGTGATCACCAATGCAAGCCCTTGGAACAGGATGTGCTTCAATTTCCTCACAATCCACACACTGGCTTTCAGTACAGTAAACCCCTGGCCTGGCTTTTTGCAAGAAGAAACATGTTCAGAGTCACCTCCAAGCTTTGCAACAGTGAAGTGTTCACCCACCAACATTATGTGTAGTCATTCCAAGGGTACCTACAGCACTAGTAAGGCATAACTGCTCTGCAGGCACAGTGTTTGCTCACACTACATTGCACAGATACCTACTTCCTCCCCCTAAGGAACTCCTGAGGTGCCCTGGGCATGTAACTGGGAAGAAAATTCAGATTTTGCACTTCTCTAAAACAAAGCCAGCTCTGCTCTTGATTCTCTTTAACAACAAGCTCGGCTTTCTCCATCCCAGGAGTATTTCATCACCAACATCCCACCCAGTTCTGCGTAAGAAACGATACTGTAAACAGTCTATCAGACACTTTTTTTCTTCAAAAAACCCACCAAACAACCCTAAACCTGTCAGCCTGCTAACTGTAAAACCACTTGTTACAGTCCAAGCGGTTGATGAAGCAGAATGACAATGCCAGGAAATACCTAGAATTGATCTTCAATGTTTATTTTTGGAGACTGGCTTTTCTCCCAGTTCTTATTTAATAGTTTGCTCTTTTCCTCCTCTGCCCAGTTGTTCTCTCGGATCAAATTGCAATCTGTTTCACCTCCTGGAGTTCACCCACAGACCCGCTAAGTAGAACTTTAGGAATCAAATCCTGGCTCAGACAACATGTTCTTTCTATTTCATGGATATCATATTCTTTCTCTTGTATCAAGAGAGATAGGAGAATGCTCTGGTATTTGTCTGACTTGCACAGGATCCACTTAACACTCGGTACCTGCCTGTACTTCATATCTCTGCTATACAAGCAAATTCCTTCAGCAAAGTCTCTCCCTAGACACTCAGCACATTTAGCAAAAGAAGTCTTTTTGCTGTAAACTAGTTCTCTGCACAGAAGGAATTTTATCCTTAGCCTACCTGGTTTACATGTATAGATAGAAGTCAGGCTTTTTCCAGAAGAACTGGTGATTTCTCTTCCAGGCTGCTAAAAAACATAGCAGTGGCAGCAACACTTCAGAGGAGACCTGGGCATGGCTCCCTGTACGGCTCCAAAATACCCTGAGCTTAGATACAGATATAGAGATATATATATCTCACAGCTTGGATATGTCTTTTTACAGAGTTTCCATACACCACCTGACCCCCATAGAATAACCACACATTCTGTCCTGGGCCACCACAAGCCTGAACTGTCACACATTTACTCCAAGGTTCAGCTGCTTGTGACCGAGAGCACATGCACAGTCACCCACACCAGCCTCGTGGATGCACAGTACATCAGCTATGTGCCTGAACTATGGATTTTTGCAAGAGAAAGGGTAGGGAAAAGAGGATGAGTCTGTAACATTTTGCAAAAGGTTTTCACCCAAATGAAGTGAGTACCTACCTGGTGCCATCCACCACCGAGAGCCAGGCAGCCAGTCTCGCCCCCAGGAGTGCAGCAGATTGCAAGGCAGCTGTGAGGAGCTCGGGCAGGGGAAGGAGCACTCCCCTGGGAGCCTGCAGTGTCCTCATTGCTTCCACCTCTGCCACTAACCTGATGTACGACCTTGAAAAAGCCACTCTGCAAATCCCCTCCGGCCTCTTATTTAGGGCAGATTGTCTGGCACTGCGGGTCCAGCCCAAAGCTTATCCAAGTCCAAAGACTGACCAGAGGAGGAGGATGGATTTGAACTGGACATTGATGTCCACTCCCCGGTCTCAGGTACAGCCACAATGCCTTACACTGCACAATCAGCACCGAGTCTGGTGGAAATGAGGACACTCAGAGCCCTCCTAGATGCTCTGCTGGGATATGAGACACTTTGGCCGAGATTCAGCTCTCCTGACACTAAACAGCTACAGGAGCGATGCCTCCGTGTGTGCTCATTGTTTGAGCTCTGCAGAAACAATGGAGAGAAACAGGCACTTTTAGGGCAGTTTGTCCAATGTATTTTTAGATGTCCAACTCAGTGTGCATGAATCATGGCTCAGAAGTGTGTACTCCTTTCCAGTGACTATGAAAGGAGTCTGAGTCTCCCATGCAGATAGTTACGTTATATAGTTTGGCAAGATAAATACCACCCTTTTAAGATGGGGGAAAGGAGGTAAACAAAGCAGCATTCCCTCAGGTTACACTGAAGTGATAAAGAGCATCTCCAGCAGAGATACACTGTGCAAGGGCGCTGTGCTTCCCTCCCCCAGAAACACCTTGTAACTAGATGATACACAACCACCTTCACCTTTGGGATTGGCTTTGCTAGAAAAGTTTCCTTTAGTCATTGAACTTGAAGATTTCATCAAATACACCTGCAAGCAAAGCTGCACGTTGCTCATGACACAAAAGCTTCCAAGAAGCTGGAAATGCTGCTTGTGGGTCATCTTCCTTTTCTCTCCCAGCATCACTGAGGTGGTTATTAACAACACAAACCAACCCAACACAAAACAGAGGTTCCCTAATGCAAACTGAACTGAACTTTACAACCACTTCACTGGCAGATGTGCCACAGACCAAGGCATGCCCAATGTATTCATTCCCCTCTCTGCCTCACCCTTTCACTCCACCAATTACCAACTTCTGGTCTTTCTCCTGGCAACCAACAGGTCAAAAGACTCAGAAAGCAAGAGTTTTTCCCTGAAAACCCCACATTTCTGCCTCCTCCCTACACTTCCATGAAAGTAATTACAAGTGGTTTGTTTTCCATCTTAATTGTCATTTCCTTTGATAGAACTTGCAGCCTCAGTTTTAAAGCTCAGATAACTAAGTGCTATTCTTCTCTCTTCTTCCTCACTCCTGGCCACAAACACTACTGCTTGTATCAGGGTCAGCAATTCCTTAAAAACCTTTCAAGCCAATCTGTGCAGCTGCATTGTGTAGGGAGTTATCAGCAGGCTGCAGGAAGGTTAGAAAGCAAACATGCCTCCCCTATGAGAGACCAGAGACCAAAGCTGTGCCCAGAGTCCAAGCTCTGCCCCATCTCCCCTCCTGTGAGGAGATAACAGCCTGTTCAGCTCCAGTCCTTTCCCCCACACAGCTTTCTTTTTAGCCCACGTAGCTGGGCTAAACTGAAGTTTTACCCCACTTCTTCATCTGTCCCTGTCCTGGTCCCTCTGCATCTCCACAGAAGTAGTTTGTTTCATCTCCTGCTGTAAACACTGTGACTTAGGTGATCTGTAGAGGTTGTCATCTTTGTACCCTCACTAACACCAGGACTTGTGTGCAATCCATGAAGGTTGCAGGAAGCTGGCTGGTGTTCAGCAACACTATTTAGTCTTCCCATCTCCAACCTGTAATCTTTTTGCAAACAAAATGCTCCAAACATCAGGGGTCTGTCCCCTCTCAGCATTATCCCATTCATCCTTCACAGCTGACTAATTGTTACTGGCACCCTTCTTGCTGCACAGGGTGCAAGTCAATCCAGGAAGGGTAAGGCAGACAAATCCATGTCCTGTGGGGTAACATACACTATATTTTTTGATTTGTAGTCCAGTAGTTGTAGGTTCTACTGCAGATATAGTCTCCTGCTCCTCCTGCAGAAACTGCATATTGGCACAGGAGGGAGCAGGGTGAACATCACCTGTCCCTTAGTATGGACATATCGCTTCTACTCCCTGAGATATATTTACACTCCCAACCAATTTATCCACACTAGCTGAAGTAAAAACCTTCCCCTGACCCAAGTCAGGTCTTGATTCCCCTCCAGGGAGCACAGATGGCAAAAATCAGATCAACCTGATCTCCCAGCAGCTACATGGCCACCTCTGTCTCAGCTAGAGAGTCCACCACCCACACCAGCCAGGGATGAAATTCAGGCAAAGAAAGATTATGTGAGAGGTGTATGAAATGTCACCTTCCCTTTAATCACAGCTTATGGATCTCGAAGTGTTACTCATACAGTGCTCCACAGGTATAATCCCACTGCCTAATCCAACTACTTGTTCAAACAGGCACGTTGCTAGGAGTGGGTCCCTGCCATCACTTTCAGCATTCCTCCAAGACCACGTCCTGTCCCACATCAAGAAGCACCATGATAGCTCAAAAGAAACTGCAGGAAAGGTAAAGCAAGTGTGGTACATACATGGCTCATCCCTTCAACAGGAGCAACAACACAGCCCATTGCCATCCTCTCCCACGCTACCAGACCATGTTGGGGAAACACTTCAGTTGTGGTAAGCAGGAGATAAGCATCTCTGCACACACACAGAAAAAGCATCTCAGCTGGTAGACTTTTAAAACCGGTATTTATTGTGCCTCAGGAAAGAAAATAAATTGGGTAAATGTGCTGCAAGGCACAGCTTCACTAGGAAGAGTTTGGATTGTCTCTTTGCATCTTTCAGCACAAACCCGGCCATTGAGAGTCCGATCTAAACCAGAGCCGCAGTTGCTAAGAAAACAGCACTGCAAACAGATGTCAGGAGATGATTCATGGAGTAAGGGCATATCCCTGTACTACAGATAAACCAAAATGAATGAGGCTCTTTATACCTGATCTTCCAAGCTGTCCTCCTTCATACCCTCTTTGGGACTTGTTCTTTAGTTCCTTTCTATATTCAGATGTCGAGGAAACCCAGCAGAGCTGAACTCACTGTTTATGGAATAATTACTAGTAAAGGGGTTTTACAGTCCGTATAATGAACCCAGTAAAAGGGCTAAACTGTGGCCCATTTTTCCACTGAAACAAAGTAATTTTCTCCTGAAACATGAAGCAACTTTTCCCAAAAACATACCAGAAGAAATAACATAAAGCCTACAGACAAAAACTGCACAGGAACAAACAGCAACATTATTTTTTTGTTTTGTTACTTCCCTTTATACCATAAAACTTAAAATTAACAGCTAGGGAGATAAAGCATTTTCAAGCTATTAGATCATTAGCCAGCAATGCACGCCGCTCCTTGAATTACTTCATTGTGTCTATGCTTAAAATCTTTGCCTGACAAATACAGAAAAAATAGCTGGCACACTACAGGACTGACGGAGTGCTACTGACACCAACGAAGTTCTCAGTTACTTTAAAGAACTTTTAGTCATATTTAATACAAGAAAATACAAGAAAAATTAGTTCCTTTCTTAGAATATCCCAAATCATAGAATAACCTGAGTTGGAGGGAACCCACAAGGATCATTGAAGTCCAGCTCCTTACACCACCATGCTTAAATCTGAACACTGTATGATATTAACAGAAACTTAAAATACAGTTTCCTGAGGTCTTTGTAAAGAATTGTTTAAATTAAGGGACTTCAATATGTTTCTATAGATAACTCATCTAAAAAAGCAATTATCATTCATTACCATTCATTATGAAGAAGTAAAGAACAAACATAATTTATACATTTCTGAATATGTGTTTGCACAGCATCTTACAAGGGAGGCCCAAACATTGCCACTGTACATATCAGTACAGGGCAATATATTATTGTGGTCACTGCTGGTTTTCACCACCCCTCCAAACTCCAGTGTCACTGGCCATCCCTCTCTGCTTCAACTCATCCCCTCTGCCACTGCTTGCAGATGCCAGGGCTTCCTCTCCCCTGCCATCTCCTGCTCACTCCACACCACCCCATCCCCTCTTGCTATGAAACGCTGCCTTCTGCCTTGGAAATCAATTATTTAGGCTGCCCTGATTTCAGCGTGAGGTGGCAGCGTGCGTGTGGATACTGTTATTGTGGGCAGCATTAACAGCCACCACCGTGCTCCTTCTCGGAGCTATAAAGCCACCCCAGAAGTGGCCAAAGCCCATGACACAGCTAAGCAGGCGCCAGCAGCCGTGTGTCCCTCCTGCAGGAATTGCATTTCACACAGAGCCATAAACAGACGTGCCCGCCGAGCTACCGCTGTGCTCCCTCGGCCAACAGGCACAGTAACGAGCCAAGACCCCGCACGTGGCACTGACGTCTTTGTCTGTCTGTCCTGAGACGGGAGAGTGCCCTGCCAGCTGAGAGGGAGGAAAACGCGGGAATGACAGAAAGAGGGAGACGGGACGGGCGGGACACGAGGCGCCCTGAAAGAGGGATGCAGAGGCGTGAGAAACTCACAGTCGCGGACCTGACAAAGGCTGCGAGAAACTCTCAAACCTGCCTGAAGTTTTCTCTCTGTAGATTCTGAGTAACTTGAGGCGGGTGCACCTGCTGTACTTCCCGATGCCTCAAACAGCTCTCAGGAAAAACAGAGGAAAGAATGATTCTGTTTCGGAGGGAAGGGGACAGGGCTGAGCCCAGCTTTAGTTGTGGAGGTGAAAGGCGGACAAGGAGCCTTCCCGTAAACACACACACAGAGCACCTGACACAAAATCAAGTTACAAACTGGGAGCCCCATGTGTGGCATCCCTTGGGCAGCAATAACACAGATCCGTAACAACTACTTCGAGAGGAAAAGGCGGCTGCCAGGACCCCTGGAAAGACGGGAAGTAGGGAAGAGAAAGGAGTCCATGTGCAAAGGGGAGCACAGAGAGAGCGAGCCCTCAGCGGGCAGCCCTTCATCCAGGATAGCAGCAGCGCCCCGGCACCGGCAATGAAACACAGCGGCGGAAGGATGCCGGTGCCTCCCGCGTTCCTTCCAGAAAAGTAGTTGCTCCTTTCCCCGGGAACTTTGCCTAAGTATCCGCATTCAGTTCCCAAACACACAACCCGAGAGATAACGACGTGCCAAGTGGTACTCACGGCTCCCCGGCGCCGCCGGGAAGCGGGTGTTACCTGCCCGCCCCTCCTGCGCGCTCTCCCGCCCCGGGACAAGCCGGTCCCAGCCACAGCTCCGCCGGCAGCGCGGTCCCCTCGGCCAGGGCAGGGCAGGACCGCGGGGGCGGGAGCTCGATTCAAGCTCCAAACC
>WEIV01022717.1:40590-230426 GCA_013390005.1 Calyptomena viridis | reverse complement strand
TCTCAGCAGACTTTGAAGTGCACAACAGATTTAATGTCTTCTTGCTGTGTTATCTCTGTGTGCCATTTTAAGACCATTCTGTGATGTGAAGAGGTGTTTTGACTGAAACCTTTATCCAGACTTGTATGCAGGCCAAAGTAAATGGAATTGTTTCAAACAGTCTCCTTCGGTATCAAGTCATGGCCAGACTTCACATAGATGGAATACTAGAAAGGGTTCTGAAATGTCAAAAAAGAAACAAAAGGCTGATTCAACTGTGATTAATCATTCTTAAACTAAATACCTCAGACTGACTGTGGTTGTAAGTGGTGCCCCTGGAATTTTATGGCACTTGATAGCCAATTTCTTTGGCCGCTTTCAGGAATTTCAGCATCACTCCTCCTGCAGCAGTGAAATGCATCCAGTGGTTGCCTGGATGTCCACAGGATCCAGAGAGGCTCATCCTTGCTTGTCCAGACTCTCTCCCCATGCCTGAGTGTGGAATTTGGTTAACCTTTTCAATAAGCCCTGATTTGCTTTGCAAGCTGAAACGTGTGAGGGAAAGAGACTTAATGTGACGTGAGTGACCGTGATCCTCAGTGATTTTGGGGTGTAAGCACACACTGTTCTGCTTCTGCCTCTGAGCAACAAACAGCTTTGCTAAATATGTCACCAGCTGCACACAAAGAGAGCTGGGGCTTTTATACCTCAGTGTGTGATTTGTTTATTCAGTGTGTAGTGAAGTTGCTACCAGCTCTCAGGCTCCTTTTCTCACTGGTATTACCATTAAGCTTGATAATGGGAAAATGGGATGAGCTGGGAGGAGTGTGGAGGACTGGAGTTGGTCTGCTCCAGTCTGTTAGCACTTGAACTAGTGGTTTTTCCAGGATTAATTTTGTCAGTTTATAGGGATAAAACTGTGTTCAAATTAGGAGAAAACAATTTTATTTTTTTTTATAACCACGTCATAAATAGTCAACTAAATATCCTGAAAAGTCAGTAGTTTTTACAGATTATGGTAGTTGTTTGCAATACCATTTGGTAATAAAGACATGAAGGAACTGCATTGCAAAACAATTATCTACTCTAAGAAAGCAATAAAAGTTTTGACAACACAGTGGTTTTGCTTTTTTTGGCAAGACTGTTAAAAAGAAACAGCAAATAATATAGACAAAAACACATAATAATAAAGCCCTGAAAATTATAGGTTGCACAAGTAGGGGGAATAATCCCTGGTTTTGTGTATGTTTTGTTAACATCACTTTTATCTGTCTCCCTCCCTCCTTTCTTCTACTTCACTTCCCCACTGGCCAGGATATTCCTCTACATGAGCATCAGCAGCTAAAACTCAACACTGATTTCTTCAGAGCTCTGACCTGACCCATGTGCTCCTTCCAATGGTTTAGGTTGGTGTCTGAGGAAAAAAAGGCTACTCTGAATTATATTGGAGTTCAGGCATTAAAAACCAAAGGTATTTTGAGGCAGGATTTTTAAATTGGCCAAATTTAAATTCGAATGGGATTTTAAATGTGATCAAGACTTCCAAACAGATTTTGGGTGATTGACTCGGGGTACAAGTGTTAAATGCTTCTGAAAACCTTGCTGCTTTAATATTCCTTCAAGGTGTAACTAGTGCAAAAAGTCCTTCTCTCTCTACATGTGTTCTGTCAGGTTGGGTGTCTGCTTTGGATCTGAGAAGTCAGGTGCTCTATTAGGGATTGCAGTGTCCCTTCAGCTTGCTTCTACCCTCCTCTTTTTTATCTTTTTTTCCTTTTGATTCTTTCTTCCATAAAAGCTTTTTCCTTTCACCTTTCCTTATCTGGAAGCCCACACTAAAACAAGTGGAACTTTAACACGCTGGAATAAACAACTATGAGAATGTGGGGCAGGATAAAAATACCACGGGTTGTTTAGTTCTTGATGTAATGCTAGTGATAAATATTTAAAAGCTTTTCTTATTTATTTTTAACAGCTTCTTACAAAGTGTTAGAGGCCAGTTTCTTTTTTTTTTTAAGACATTTTTAGACAGGTTGTGAAAACTACTTTTTTATTGTGAGCATCAACAAGCAGAAATAAGGAGATGCTCCTGCCATAACTGAATGTTGACAGGGGGGTTCCACTGAAAATGTAATTATTTAAAGCAGAATATCAGTTTCTGTGTTGTTTTCATAGCAGGTAAAGATAGTGAATGCGATTACTGAATTACTTTATTTTTTTCCTAAGCTGTTGTTTTTTTACTGTGTGTAATTGGTAAATTACTACGGTTTTTCCTTGGTGCAGGTTGAAGCTGTGCTGAATTTCACACAGCATTTCCAGGGTTAAAACCAATTGCAATCCCATTTTTCTGCTAGACACAAACACAGATCCCAGCAGTATCTTTTTGCTTAACTTTATTTTTCCTGGTAAAATATTTTGAATGGCACTTATTTTTTTTTTTGTCATTTAGAACTCCCTTGGGAGAAAAGTGAACGTGTCCCTGGGGCTTTATTTTTCTAATGTTGGAAATGATGGAATTCCTTCTCAGTTTTTTACTTGATGCTTAAGATGACTAAAGTATAGCAGAAATGAAGTAAAAACAATATGATAATATGTATATTCATGCCTGATTGTATTATTTGTTGACTTTTATCAGAGCAGAAGGTGTTTGTTCTATAGGTCTGAGCTGAACTCTGAAGTGAACAAGTCTCTTTCTTTTTACTGCCCTTGAGAAAATGAACCTGTGTCCCAAAGCAGAAATTTTGGGGTGTATGTTGTAAAAGTGTTTAAGGAATTGTGTCTGAAAGTAATTTTCAGAGTGAAGTTGCATTGTAAAGAATGGCCTTGCTACAGTTTCATCTGTAACTTTTTATTCCACAGGTCTTTAATTACAAGACAAATTTCTTCAAGTTTAGTAGACTTTATTCTCTATACTGGAGAAATAAATGTTATTTAGCAGGTCATCTTAAAACTATCCATTTGTTATCTTCTGTAAGAGACTTGCATCAGGTTACATTATTTTCAGTCAGTCCTTAAAAAACCCAGACATATATTCCATATACTGAGGATTCACAATGCAGATGTTGAAAAATAAAATAAAGAAATGTGGTAGAGATGGCATTAACTACCTGCACATGCACACCAGCAGGAATATGTTCTACACCTTTCACTGGGTACAGCAACTCTGGGACAACTTCACTGTGGTGTCTGTTCAATACATGAGATTTTGCTAATTTGTGTAAGACTTAAGTGAGCTAAAACCTTCCCTCATTTTCACAAAAGCCCAAGAGTAAGAGATGTGGTTGGTTGCATTGTTGGCCAGTTGTGCACTGGTGGATACTTTCAGAGTTACTAGAGGTAACTTGCCTGTCTCTGTCAAAAGGAGCTGCTGAAAAGATTTATTCAGGATCATGTTAATAAACCTGAGGCAAACCATCTTTAGGCTGATAGTTGCTGGTAGAAATTTATCATGTCTAATTCATGACTCTGCATAGTCATAAATTCACTTTATTGCTGACTTACACTAAATCTTATTTGAAGGCTCATTTGGGGACTCCATAGCAACCATTAGCAATTAAAGTGAGAACTGTAAATCGTGAAATATAGAGACAAAAGAGGTGTGGATTTTGTTTGGTTGGTTTACTTGGGGCTTTTTTGAGGGGGAACAATATACCTCACCATTCATGTGCCTTTAATTTTTCTTCTTCATCTGAGGAATGAGGTCACAATTCCCGTTTCAGAATTTTCCAATTATAGATCAATAAATCCATTAGTCCTTGCTAATAAGTGTAAGTCTGCATAGAATTAAGTGTATTTTTAAGATTTTTGTCAGGCAAATTAATTAATTGAGTGCTGCTTCGTCAGCTTCACTTAGTTTTTTGTTGATTTGCTCGTTTCAGATGGTCCTCAAACACTACTTAACACCCTTTACTTCTGAATTTTGTCCCTGTAACTGTCTCTTTATGGACATTCCCAAAAGTGAGTGAACTTGAATACACAGGGAGGGGCATCTTTCAGTGCTGTGATGCAAAAGTCTAGAAATATTTATGAAGGTGGCCTTTGCTTTTCCTCACATAGTCCCTGTGTGAAGTTGTTCAAAGCCATGCCAGTTTTCAGGGCAAAATATTACATTTGCTGTGTCCTAGAGTAAAGTCAGCACTTAAATCTGTCACTGAAGTCATTGAAGCACTGCTTAGTTTTATTTGTGCACCACATTTATTGGACGTGGCAACACTCAGAGTATTGGATCTCTCATTTAACTTCAAATCCAACTGCTCTTATTTTTGCTATTTTGCTGGTGATATTAGCTTTAATTAGGCAATATTGTCAAGTGGAATTTATTTGGTCTGAAAGCCTGGAGCTCCTGCTTTTCCTGGCTCTGCCATATTTCACTTGTGGTCTTTACAGTAGGAGCTGGCTGACAAGCAACTTAATCTGCACAAGAGATGTTTTTTCTCCAATTTTCCAGGAAAGATTTAATGGGAGATACTTTAATGAGGCCTGGTTTAACTAAGACCTCATTAATTTTACAGAGGTATCACAGCACATTTCTCTGAAGTGTTACATTTAATCTAGATGACAATTCATTACTTTGAATGATTATTTTCTTTGTCTGAGTTTGTTTAGCTGCTGACTGTACCGAGTCTCCAAATAAAAGTATAATTAATGATCAGAAGTATATTAATGAGGTTCCATTATTTATCCTGAGTCCTGATGTTAAACAGTGTTTCTAACAGTCTGGTTTGCAAAGAGTTCCAACATCAGTATTTGGAAGGGAGTGAGTCCCAGAATCCTGTAGAGGTGAGTGATTTGGAACCAGGAGGGAAGAGTGGAATCCTGGATAATGTAGTTCATCCCATTTCTGCAACACAGGATCAAATATATTTGTGTCAACTTCTAAGACCCCTTGGACATTTGTGCCAAAAGCCACATCTCTCTGCCTTGGTGTTTGCATACTTATATATTCTTGTGCTGTAGTGGTCTTCCCATTGAAGTTCTCATGGAAATGCTTTTTCTTAATATCTAACCTGAACTTTTCTTCCTATAGAATAATAAATATTATTTCTCTTACGGTTATTCTGTTCATGGGGACTTTCTTTGCAGCACCCTTCTTTTTAAACCTTATGGCAACCAACATGTCTTTTTCGGCTGGAAACCCCAACCATCCACCAAAAATACCCATCAATTCCTTTGTTTCTCCAAGTCTCTTTTTTTAAGCTTTTTGTCATTTTTCATGCAGTCTAGAAGATTTTCATCAACCAATGTTAGAGAATGGTGGCTAGAACTAGGCTCTGAGATCAGCTTTTGTTTGTGTAACTTGAGTTCCTGCCTTCGTTGTACTAAAGAAGATGGCAAGCTCTGGAAGCAAGGAGAAAGGGTGGAAAGGAGCAAAAAATGGGAATTGTGCAACTACAGAGTTTTCAGAATGGGCTAAATAGGGATGTGGGCTGAGTTATTTTTAGTGTCAAGTTTTGTGCCTACGAAAGCACATGTGGATGTGCTCTCAAATTTCTGTCCATTCCTGTCCATTCTGCTTTAGCTAAGTCTGCAGTAAAAGTTACATTTTTCTTTCTTTGAGGACAGAATATTGCATTAAATGATTTGACCAAATATTTTATGCTTGTTCCTTACAGTGCTTATGGATATCTACTGGATGAGCGTTATTTTTCTTATTTTAGTAAATTTTTATTTATAGTGTTACAGTAAATACTGGGAGCATAAGAAATGAAGAATAAAAACCCAGAGCAAGGGTGTGATAGTACAGATGATGGAAATTAATGATGTTTTCACAACACCAGCATATCCCTGGTGGGGGACAAGCTTATTTCATGTTATCCTGTGATAGCCACCACTGTCTTTCAGATGTAATTAATTTAAGACCAAATCTATACTGTCTTTAATTGGTATTAGAGACAGTATTCAAAGTTTGTGGAGCCTGGCAGGCTCTGGGGTGTGTTTTCACAGACAGTCATGAGGGCACTGCAGTTCTGAGAGGTGGCTCAGAGCAGGGCCCCAAGCAGGAGGGTCAGTGGAGGAGCGAAATATTTTTGTTACAGCTTCTTTAAAGCTTTTTCTTAATCTAATAAAATCAGTTCCCACAGGCTTTCTAAGGTTACCTTATGGTGGAGATCTGGGAGCTTGTGAATTGTTGTCTTCTGAGTGTGAAGTACAAAAAAAAAACCATAACCCCCTTCCCCTTGCTGTTTCCAGACACCACCCTGAGGTTTTTGCTTGTCCTGTGAGAGTTAACCACTGCCAAAAACTTTATTTTGTTTAGTTGTTTTCAGCTGAATAACTGAACTGTTCTAAAAGGAATGACTAAAACTGGTCAGAGTAATTATTTGCTGTGTTAGATGTGTCCGGTAATCTGGGGATTCTTACTAGAAAAATTTCAAGGGAGTAGATCATCGTTTTTTCATAACATATGATGCTTTTCTTGTTCAGAATAAAAATGTTTTCACAAAGAACATTGAGCTGGAATGACAAGGAAAGGCTATGAAAATGATTCCATTGTCAATTAATTGAAGAAGGATGGGTTCGTGGAGCAAAAAGTACAGAGGACCCAAAATCCCTGTTCATCCCAACACAAATGGGCTGTTGTTCTGTGAATGGACAGAAGACAAGATGAGCTTTTTGTTCCACTGATCTATTGATTTTATTTATTTATTTGAGCTATTAAGGCTAGTGTTCTCAAAGGCTGCTTAGTATGGCCAGGATGATGGATCCTTGATTTATGTTATGAATTTTTAATTTTTTTTTCTTTACCTTCTTTTAGTCTTTACCAGCTGGCATTGTGTGGCTTTCTATTAATTGCTTTTAATTATCTTCCATTCAGGGGTAGGGGGAGGAAGGTAGAGGGATGTTACAGTGTATTTTGGGGGGACTTGCTACTCTCTGCATCCTTCATTTATGTCATGCTGTGACAGTGAAGAATCTGAATAAAATATTGTAGTGCCAGCTGTGGGCCAGAGTTCTGCCCCTGCTTCTCCCTTTGGGCAATCTGAGGCTGCTGTGCAGATTAATCTTGGGGGAAGTTCTCTGTTGGAGTCCAGGATATCTGGACTACTCAAAGTCTTAAGTTGGAAAAATTGCAAACTGCAACGAAACTACCTAAAATCTCTAGTACAGCACAAACTAAATTATATGTGAAATGGCTTTCTTCGTCCTCCTGCTTCTGTGGTGATTGTGTGTCTTTAGAAGAACAACAAAAAGTAAGTGTGAACCTTCTCCTGAGAGGCTCTTAAAACTCCAGATACTGTTCCTTCCCTCAGATTTATGAAGTCCTTCTGGGTTTTTGGCCAAATCTGCAGGGGGTGGTGGTGGAGTTGGAATGTGTCAGGCTTCTGCCAAGCCTTGTCCTCCTCCTCCCAGTGCCAGCTGTGTGCTGCTGCACTGGAACAGCCTCAGGTGCCACCAAGGCTGAACAAGAGGCACAAACATTTAGAAACGTTTTTGCCCACTGTCCTTTAGACATGCAGATCTGGATTAAATTTATTTTGACTCAAACTTACTAAAGTTTTAGTCATTTAAACTTCTATTATGTCAATATTTATTGGCACGTGATGCTAAACGTACAAGAGTTTATAATACTCTGCTCTCTATTTTAAAAGTGTGTTAAAAATGCATTAAAGTGCAGGAAGCTGCTTTTCACATTTCAAGATACACATGCACAGGAGTACAGGGTGGAGCTTTATTGATTTTGAAATAAAGCAAGGTGACTGCCTGGGCATTTTTTAATTACTTTAACTGTGAAAAGTGAGAACTGTAAGCTGTTAGAATGTCAACAAAGTGCTTGACTTTTCTAAGTGCAGTTCTAATTTTAACACTTCCCTAATCCTATATTTGAGTGTATATTAATACACCCTCGAATTACCAGGTTCTGGTATGATCAGGACTTAATGTAGCATATGGAATAGTTACTGATTCCAGCCCATTTGCCTTCAAACTTGTGTTTTAATGTGAAGGTGATTATAAAGAAAAGTTTCCAAACATCTGGCATTAAGAGAAAACTGAAGTGTTGATGTTTCAGCTCAAAGACTTTGGGGATACATAATGTTCAACAGCCTGTTTTCCTAAACATTCAAGCAGAATTTGTGTACCTTTAAATGGCAGTAATTCAGATGAAAGCATAATAGTGAACGTGTTCTAACCAACCCTGAGAATAGTGTTGAGCCACGAGCATGCCTGTGTGTTTTTACATTGCTACTGGATGCAAAGCTGCATGCAGAAGGACTGCCACAAAATTTCCTACTTTAATTTCATTTTGTTCAGCTTTGTATGATAAAAATGAAATCACTTGACAAGAATTCCAGTATTGTAAGTTTAATATTTTCTTTATAATTAAGGAGATAGAATTTCTTAACATAAAGAGGAGTTGCAAAACATCAAAAAGATTGCTGCAAAATGTCAAAAAGAACATGTTGAAAGGATACAATTATTTTTCCTATATTATGTCTTCAGGCAGTTACTATTTCCTGCAAAGTAGCTTAACAAATATTTAATACATCTCTAGCCATGTTTTCTATGCCTTATTCCTACGTTTGTTTAGTGTTCTTATATTTGGATTCTTTCCCCAGTTACTTATATTTAGCATGGTCCTAAAGGGAATGCACTGAAGCTCAAAAACTCTGGGGCTCTCTCAGTTTAGTGTTTCTTCTGGCAACTAATGTAGCTACAGCCTGGTTTTCAATTTGGAGAGTTAAGGTAAGAGAAGAAAAGAAGAGAAGGCAAATAATATCCTGGGCTGCATCAAAATCAGTGTGAGCAGCAGGTGAGGGAGGGGATTCTGTTCCTCTGCTGGGGTCAGACCCCATCTGGAACGACATCCAGCTCTGGGGTTCCAGCACAGGAAGGACATGGAGCTGTTGGAGCAAGTGCAGAGAAGGCAAAGATGCTCCGAGGGCTGGAGTCCCTCTGCTCTGGAGACAGGCTGGGAGAGCTGGGGGTGTTCAATCCAGAGAAGAAAAGGCTCTGGGGAGACCTTAGAGCCCCTTCCAGTGCTTAAAGGGGCTCCAAGGGAGCTGGAGAGGGACTTTGGATAAGGGTCTGGAGTAATGGGACAAGAAGGAATGGCTTCTTAGTGCCAGAGGGCAGGGTTAGGTGGGGTGTTGAGAAGGAATTCTCCTGTGAGGGTGGGGAGGCCCTGGCACAGGTTGCCCAGAGAAGCCGTGGCTGCCCCATCCCTGGAAGTGTCCAAGGCCAGGTTGGACAGGGGGTGCAACAACCTGGGATAGTGGAAGGTGTCCCTGCCCATGGCAGGGGGTTGGAACCACATGAGCCTTAAGGTCCCTTCCAATCCCGAACCATTCCATGGTTCTGTGATTCCAAGATGATGGGAAGCTGGTAGGGGCTGTGGTGGCAGCTCACATTCCTCTTTATGTGTGGCTTGGGCTGTTGGCTCTCCCAGGGGACGTTTGTGGAGCCTGTAGGGCACACGTGGTGCTGCTTCACTTTGCACATTTTCGGTTTGGGAGATCATGTGCCATCCCTTCTACGATGGCACAACTGCCGTTCTGCAGTGCAGGCTTTTGTCTCATTTTGAGGCAGTGAGCTCAGGGATGGCCCGGGTTCAGCCCTGGGGTTTGGGAGCTCCACATGCCGAGATGGTCCCCAGGTGAAGTTGGATGTTCTCCTGCTGAGAACAGACTCCTCGCCCAGCACACAAAGCAAGCTTGTTTAACAAACACTTGACAAACAAAACGGACCTGAAATTAGAATGCTCGTTTCATGAATGAAAGCTTACTATGAAAATAAACATTTTTAGGGACAATACAAAAAAGTTCTTTCAAAGCGCACATTTTGATGGTGCAGGACTCTTGTCCAAATCCTTGTTGATCCTTTTTACAGATAGCTGTTGCTTTAATTGCTGTTAAGGTTTAAGTCCTAACACATGCTTGGAATGCTGTGCTAAAGCCTTTTTATTTATTTATTCAGTTTTTAATTTGCAGATGTAAGGGAGACAAGTAGGCTTAGATTTTTTGGCAGAGGTGCGTTGCTCAATCCTGGTAATATAAATTGTAGGCACTTAAAGATTGACATTTATTGTTGCCTTATTGTCTCCTTCAGATTTGTAGCTGAATAATATCTTTCCATATGTGTTAAGGATACATTAACTTGAATTTTGCAGTATTATTTATTCAAGATCCTGAAAAAATGTTTTTACTAATAAGCTTTCCTGTGCTGTTGTCCCTCCTTTGTCCTACAACATTACTGTTTTCTTCTATCTGAAAATTACTGTTAACACCTATTTGCATGTGTGTGCCACTGTTGTTGAAATTGTTTCTTCAGTACTGGGCTATTTGTATTTCAGTGTTGAATGACTAAAAGTAAATTATTTGGCTTTTATTAGTTTTATTATTGTTGGACTTAAAACTTGTCTACTGTACCATATATTGATAGAAAGACTTGAAGTTAAGAATCTTGTACTGTTCTGAATTATTAACTTCAGATATTATTTCTTGTACTTAGATGTATGAAAGCAAATTGAAATGAAAAAGGCTGCAGAGGCAGATTTTAAAGCAGTGTTGTTTTTCAACATGATTTACTGGCATAAATGCTATAAATACATTGATACTTCTAATTACTGTTAAATTAATATTTTTAAATACTATACATATTTTGAAAATCCCACATGACATATCTTAATCTAAAGCCAACATCGTGCATCTGAGTTCTTAATTAGGAGTGCATTTCAACTTGTGAAAATCAGGGTTTCAGGATTTGCAAAGCTGTCAATTAGTCTGGTATTTATTATGTCTTGAAATATTCCACAGACTGAGTCAGTAGCTGGGGCATGAAGGTGAGGTATGAAATTATTTATTCAGTATAGGACTGCCATCAGCCCAGACTTTCCTGGGTAGCTCTTATTTTCTTACCCTCAGAGTCCAGTCTGGATGGATTTTTGGCAAGTTCTGTGTGGTTTTGGCTGGGTTTTTTGAAACCCAAGGCTTTGGAGAAGTCTGGTGCAGGAATGGTGTTCCCAGTGTTGGGGTGGGGCTGGGCAGTCACAGGGAGCTGATCCCTAAGGCTGAGCTCAACAAGGGGCTCTGAGGGTCTCGAGGGGTTGAGTTGGGATGAAGAGTTGAATTTTGGAGCTCCAATTTTGAATTTGGGAGAAGGGAAGGTGTGGAGCTCCAGGGAAAATTTCCTCTCTGAGGAGAGTAATTGAAGAGACACCAGGAAAGGTGGGCAAAGCTGATGTTTACTGGTGCTTACTGGGGAAAATGGACTTGGAATTAACCACACAGTGGCTTTAATGGGGAGTTCTGAAGGGAGACATAGAGGTAAAGAATTGCCAAAAACATTAAAAATCCAGAGAAATTGATGGGCAGAAAGAAACACAGGTTTCTGTTGGTGCATGATCCTGAACATTTTTATCCAGAAGCTAAGATTGTGCAGTTGAATTAAGTTGCAAAAGTAATGCATGTGTTGTGCATAAATAAAAAGAGTAAATTGGAGACTTCATAGATACCTGAAAAGTAAATATATAAAAAAATACTTGCTTTACTCTTGTGTTGTCCTTTATTGCTTTAAAAGAGGAGAAAAACCACATTGGAGTTGTAGTGAGTTAAATGAATAAAAGTAGCAGGTTTCCCAATTGTCACAAAATAATTTCTTGTAATTATCACAAAAGACTAAAAAGTTTATTTTACATTGGTTTGCTGTCTGGTACATAGTAATCCCTGACAATGATTTTGTAAGATAAATATAAAAACTCATGCACCCCACCCTCACACCCCCATTTCTGTTGTGCTGGTGGTTTAGTTCTGGTGAATTTTAATTTTCTGGTTCTCTATGCAGTTGTACAGAAAAAAAAATTAAAACTTGTTTGCTTTCATTTAAATTGTATCAATTTAATTTTATGTTTCTCTATCTTTTTCCTATTAAACACAGTGTAAGGTGTTTTTAATTTGATAACTCATAGTAGGAGCCTCTACAGATGAATGCTGTTCTTTTAGAAATTACTCCAGCTAGTGAGGTATTAATGAATGTTTAAAGCTATTTGATATCAGTGTGACAGTTTTGTGTGTGTAAGGGTAAAGCATGACTATGATGTATTAGGTTGTGCATATTTTTCCCTGTAATTATTTCACATTATCTTAAATATAAAAAAATTAATACTGAATTTCATACATTTAATTTAATGAACCCAAAAAATATTGTCCGTTTATGGCAGCCCTTCAAGAGAAAGATATGGGATCCACGTGATTGAAACATTACTTTTTTTTTTTTTGGTCTTCTTTTTCTTCTCACAGCTGCCAAAATAAACTCTTTTTGAGATAGACCTAAGTCAACAAGAGTTGGTGTGTCTCTAATGAAGCATTCCTCTTGAGGCCCCTACTTGGGTTTTATCTTTTGGTCATAGCTTTTTTTCAGTCTCTCTTTCCAAGTTTAATGCTAAAGTCTCCTTAAGAATTTCTGCTGCAGATTCAAAGTAAACAAGTTCCATTTCAGTAATCATATGAGTTTTATTCCCCCGAGATTGTTGATTTTTTGCAGAAAAAAGACATTTTTTTTCTGTATCATACTTAATATCAAGTGGTTGAAAAAGTTGGCTAAAGTTCAGGGAAGCTAATAATCCTTAAATGTACAAGCTTAACTCTTCTTTCTTATTCTTTTCCTTTCAAGTTTTCTCAAACTTTGCTACTATTTTTTAACATTCTTGAGTAGCTTCTCTACGTACAAGATGTGTCCTGGTTTCCAGCTTCAGAAGAATATCTGGGTAGTATAATCTTTAATTAGCTTGTTCCCAACTGGATTTTTAATGGCAATTTCCAGTAAATGATAGCTACTTTTAAATATTTTATTTAAAATGACAAAATAGTTTTTCCTGTAAAATGTTTTGAACATACAGCTCTTTGAATTCATAGGGAATCTGAGTCTCTAAATGTGCACAAATACACCTTGAATCTCAGTCTTGTGTTGCTGTCACTACTCTGCCAGTTTAGTATCACTGAGACTAAATATTAGTGAATTAGATAAAATGGCAATATTTGAAGCTATGTAGTGTTTTTATACTCTTGGTGGCAGATCCTGGAGTTCCAGCCAGGAATTCCAGCCAGTATAGTTTTCCTGTAAGTGCCATCTCTTATTTTTGTGCATCAAACACAGAGTTTATGTAACAACATTGAAAGCCAAACTTAGCTTCAATAGTTTCTTTTTATACAACACCATTATGTACAGCACAGATTAGCAGTTATGAACAAAAAACAAAATAATAATAAAAAGGGGAAAGAACCTAGGGAAATGTAAAGAAGGCAGAATAAATACATAAATAATCTGGTGATGTAAAAATATTTAGAAAACATGCTTAAAAGTGACCCTAATTTTATGTAAACTTTTCCTGAGTAGCTCCATACTTGTAATATTTCTCTTTGTTTCTCAGTTTCAGGAGTTGTCTTCATACTTGTCTGTCATTTGGATATAATTATTTCAGCTTTGGATAAACAGTCAGCCAACTGAGGGCAGCTCAGAATCCATAAATTTGCCATTCCTGTCATCTAAAGGTCTGGAAACAGGGTACAATAGCAGTCTGAGGGTAAATAATGCACCTTATTGGTCTTGAAGGGACCATTTTGTAATGTTTGTACTTTTGACTCTGCAGTGTCAAACAACATATACAGGGCAAATTCTGCCTGGTAGGTTTAATCTAAGAACCACAAATGTAGAACTTGTCTTTATGTTTCTCCATCTTTCTTACTCAGAGAAAAATGAGTAAGAGGTACAGAATGGGAACAGGCACAGGTATTTAATATCCTGTGTCCCAGTTCAAAAATGTAACTGTACTCTGGACACCCCTTGGCTTGAGTAAATCTCAAAATGCATAGAATAGGAACATAAAATACTGACAACTGCCCCCCACAAAGGGTATCTTTACATTATCTTTTCATAGGTATTCATTTAAATATCTGTGTGTCTATCTAGTCATCAAGGAGATAAAAGTATAGTTTTTATCATGTAATTCCTTAACATACAGATTTTTTCCCCCCTCTTTTTTGCAGGCCTAATCACTGGCTTTGTTCCAGACAGTGACTTTGATACGGTGACTTTAGATAGAGAGTGGCTTTAGTTTTTAGAACAAGTAATGGAAAACTCACTGCTCCTTCTAAATGAGAAAAACCAACTCTTGGCCAGAAGTCTTGGAGGAAAGAGAGCAATGCTTGAAATAGTTGTCAGAGGATGCCCAGAGTTGTGTCTTATCTTTAGCTCTGGACACTTGCATCCCAAGCTGATAAGAGCTGGACCAAGTTAGAGACTGGAGGGGAAAGGAAAACAACCCAGAATCTGTCCCAAATATTCCCTTTTTTCCTCATTGTAAAGCAGTTTTTCTCTCACAGAGTGTGACCCTTTTCAGTCACTTGTTGGCTGTTTCCCAGTATCAAAAAGAAGCTAGAAAGTGTTCAATATTTCAAATAATTTCTAAGAAAGAGGACAAGGTGAAAGCAGCTATTTAGAATTAAATGAGTTTGGAAGAGCTTCTTTGCAGAGCACCATAGGCAAGTAAAGTGCTGAGATTTACCTTAAATCTGAGTGAAATTTAAGATAAACTTAGTTTAATTCCATTTTTGTGGTGGGTTAAGAGCATGTAGGCAGTTAATAGCCAAATAATTACATGATAGTTGTAGGATATTGAGCACAAAACTTGGCTGCCTTCCTCTCTGACTTTTACTCATTATCTTAATCTGTTTTACACTTACCTGAAGTATTTTATTTACCTGGGGGACGCTATGAAAACCTTCTGAAATGCCTTATTATTTTTATATTTAGTGAAGAACAGAGTTTCTTATTAATTGTATGACATGTAGAAACAATATCAGAAGTATTTTCACTTTGGAAACAATTTATGATGAGTTATTTCTGTTAATAATTTGCATGTAACTGGGAAATAAACAGAAAAGAGGTGAAAGTTGGCAAATTACATACAAATTTGCTTTGGTCAGTCAGTGGGACACAATTTGAAAGAACATAGAAAAAAAATAATGTCAGTCAATTAACTGATCTAAATAAGGGTTGGAACTACAAGATCTTTAGGGTCCTTTCCAACCCAAACCATTCTATGATTCTATACTTCTGTTGGAAATAAAACTTCAAATTTTATTTACATTTTACTTATGGGAAACCAAAGAATGTAGGAGAAGGTATTTGTATTTCTGAGTTTCCATTCTTGAGGTGACTTGGGAAGCACCTGACAGCTCCCATTACACACATTTTGTGCCTGTGATGATGTAACAAAAAGAATGAGAGTCAGCACAGCTTTTCGAAGAGCAAGGAGACTTGCATTTCATGTACTTCTCTAAAGTAGCTTGAGTTCTGTGAGCAACAAAGTGAATTTTGGTTATTGTTTGTAACATCTTTGAAGGATTACAATGCATTATTCTTTCATGAAACAGGTGGCTGAGCTTTCAAGAAGGCAGCTCTGGGGTCCTAAAAATGTGGAGTCCATAATTAATTCCAAGTGTGCAGTTTGGATAAAATCAGTTTGTTTGGTTCTGGCACTGGAGTACCAGGCAGCACATGGGGAACCCATGGTGAAATCCAACCTGTCACTTATTCATGGAGTTACCCAACAATGTAACTCCTCTTTGGTCCTTACTTTCTTGCATGCTGCATGCTTTCTGATGATAAATCCAGAGTCTCCAGCCATCTCTCACAGATAAATAGGGCTGCTTGCTTTATGGTAATTACTTAAGGGGTTTTAATTAGTTTAAAAAGATTTTTAAAACAGCGACTACGCGGCGAGACTAAATTTTTGTAGGTAGTTTTGGGGTGGGATTTTTGGTTATTGTTTTTCTGAACTCTTTTAGGCCTTCCACAGATGGATCCTGTGTGAGTGGCTGGACATTTGGAAGCACAGAGGGATTCAGGTGTCCAGTCCCAGTGGTGCTGGCTCAGCCCAGGCTCTGCCGAGCTCCGTCTGTGCAAACAGGGCAGTTCGAGTTACTCACCCAGAGCTCCCCTGGGGGTCCATAAAGTCCATTTCTGTTTGTGTAATGAAATCAGGGAGCAAGGGTCTGCTGTGGTGCTTTGCTGAGGGGATTCCAGCAGGGTTGTCTTTCAGTGGGAAGGCTGAATTTAATAAGCCCGTGGTGTGTGGCGCTGTTGGCTGCCTCGCTCCCGTGGGTCGCTGGGGATAATTTGGGGTTGCTTTGTGTAGTCAGAATGCTTCTCCTTTAGCATCTGGCTGCAAATGGAGATGAAGGCAGTCTTAATTCACTTTTAATAAAAGATCAATGCCTTTATTGTGAAAAAATAGAATACAGATGTAAACGGTACCTGATAAAAGAATTAAATGTGTGTTTAACCTTTCTGTTTTGTTTTTTCAGTGCTACTGGTGCTTGACCTTCTTCATTTTTGAGACTGTTGTCTTTCTTAGTAGTTTTACATTATAAATTTTACTTAGACTACAAAAACAAACTCTGCTGGTGTTTTTCATCTCAAGTGCTTACCAAATCCCTCAGATTTTACAAAATATTTAAAAAGTAATCTCCAGACTGAAGTCTCATTAAAACCTTTGTCCTTCCTGTGGAACAAAAGTTCAGAGAAGTTCTGGCCAATTCTAATTGGGAAACTGTAAAAAAAAAACCATCATGGTGTGAAGCATTAATTTAGGCTTGGCAGCCTCACTGAAAATTTATTTCCATTTATTTCCAGAAGCTTCCAATTAAGATGCAGCATGTCTAATTGTATAAGGGAAAGCACCTTAAAGGTTTGCTGTTGTGTATTATATAGGAGGGAAATGCCCCAAATATTAGTGAAAATAAAACAACTTGCAGGTATTTTTTATTAAACAGGCTGCCACATTTATGTTTCAATGAGTTGACTTCCTAGAGGCAACCATGTACTCAGGAATTTCATAGCTATACTGATTTGCAGTGTTGCTTTTTAATCCAGCCATTTATTGGATTACTCAGATATTTATCTTTTGCGTTTCTTTGTATATTCATTAAACCTGCTCCTTGAGCAATGAAGTTTGAGTGTTTTCTTCCTGTGGCCATTTTCCTCTGTTTCAAAGAAGAAAAAGCAAGATTGGAAAAAGGACAGGTTGACAAGGATGGTTAAAGGTGTAGAATACCTTACTAGTAGTGCAGTAAAGAATTTAGGTCCCTTCACTCTGCTGGAGCCATTGTGGAGTCACAGAATGGTTTGGTTGGAATGGACCTCAAAGGGATCCAGTTCTACCCCTGCCATGGGCAGGGACACCTTCCACTATCCCAGGTTGCTCCAACCTGGCCTTGGACACTTCCAGGGATGGGGCAGCCACAGCTTCTCTGGGAAACCTGTGCCAGGGCCTCCCCACCCTCACAGGGAAGAACTTCTTCCTAATATCCATTCTAAACCCTCTTTCATTTTACCTGGTACCATATTTTTCTGTAAGATCATGAGAAGAGGATAAGGCAACGATTGTTTGCTGCACTTCTGTCTCAGAGGCAGGAATGGAAGATGGAATGCAGATGGAAGTAAATCAAAGCAATTGTTAAGATTATGCAATAGCAAAATCCATTGTTACTGAAATTACCTGGCTGTGGAAGGATGTGTACTGCCAGCTGTTGGAAGTCAGGAGTGGATTGGCAGAGGAACACTATGTTAACACTGACAGTTTAGTCTTCACTGAGTATTTTCTACTCATGGTTGTCAGAGATGGGATATTTGACCATACCATGAACGTGGATATGACCTGCAGTGGTTCTTACCTTATAGTGGTTCAAAATATGTTAATATTCTATCTCAAGAAGGCTGTTTCTGGATGTCCGTGACAATTTTAAACAGCATTAAAAAAAAATTACATTTTAGGTAAATATATTTTCTATTTCCAAAAACTTTTTGAAAAAATCACATTTTGTGTCTTGGCTATTCCTGGATAAAATGTAGATGCACAGGCAGAAATATGTGCAGTTGTTGTGTATTGACAGAGTGCATTTCATCAGCAGGTGGTATTGGATTTGAGAAGCTGAAACCTAAGGCGAGTGCTTAGGGATGGTCTGTAAAATGATACTTTTTGTTGAAAGTCTTGTAGTTAAATATTCCCAAGATGGTCTGGACAGCTTAAACAGTGCTACTGTGCAAGAGCTTTTTTATGATGAGGTAGAGGAAAGCAAAATGTTTTCAGTTGTGAACTTTTACTGTAGACAAAATGACTTCTGAAATGAATTCTGATTTAATCTGAAGCCAGAGAGAAATGATTTTCCAAAGCAGATTAAGTTCTAGTGTGACAGATCCCTCTGCAGCTCTTCCCTTTAGGAGATCCCCTTTCTATTTTGGGCTTGTGTTGTTGTACACTGCAAATCAGCAATATATAGATAGAATAAGAAGGGATATAAATAGTTTGCTTAGAGGCAATTTTGTACATGCTGTAATCATTTTAGGGTGAGTAATGAAATTTGGACATTTTTCTTGAAGTGCAGGTGCTCCTTTACACGAGGCAGAATCTGTCTGGGTTCTCAGGTCTAGATGTTTTCACAGTCCAGGAATAACCCTTTAGGAGATCAAAAAATAGGAGTTCCATTCATAGTGGTTTATTTTTATACTGAGGTTTTAAATATTTTGAAGGAAGTAAGTAAATTGAGAGTAAGTGCTTATAGAAGGGCAGGGTGGGAGGTAAAAGCCCTTAGATTTATTTAATTTGATTTAACAAATTCTGTGGATTCCCTTTTTAATTCTGTCAATACTGACACAGTGCTGCCAACGGTGTCCATTGGGAAAGTCACCTTGGTACATCCTGTGTTCCCACTTCCTCTGCAGAATGAGTCATGGGATGTGGGTTTAACCAGTGGTGTAAATCAAATGCCTTTACAGGAGAACTGTCTTACTTCAGGTATGTTTGGAAATGCTTTAGGAAGGGAGGAGATCAAAGAGCATCAATGGCTCCTTTCATTTTTACCTTTAATTCCATCGAGTGTCCTGGGTCAGCGATGTGTCATCCCCACAGCCTTCTGTGTCTTCAGGGAAGTTTATTAACAAGATTCTAAATTTTGAGGGAAGAAAACATCTAAAGGAAGTCCCCTCAGAACTAATTCTTCCCAAAGGATGGTATTTTGATGCCCAAAATAAATACTGAATGTACAGCGTTGAATTGGATAATCAATTTTTCCCATCCCTGTGTTGCTCAGCACTAAAGAAGCTTTTCTTTCTAAGTTATAACCAAACTAGTGATGCTGCAATGCAGTTAGTTTTATACCTCCAATTTTATGACAGACCATGGTGTTACAGAGGTAACTGGGAAATTTAGAATAGGGCTGCACAGTGATCTGGTTTTCATGTGTGGAATTCACAAATGTGATAAATTTCAAAATGTGGGAGCAGTATCTTTGAGGAAATCCAAGTGGCTGAGCTGTCTTTACTCATAGCCAGGAGTGTGCCTGTGCTACTAGGAAAGATTAATTTGCCACCTTGTATTTTCTGTGTTTAAGTGACAGCTCTGAAAGGTGGTTCCTTGGCTACTTCTGCCTTCTTGGCCAGTTGAGAAAATGTCTTTAAATCAGCAAGTAATTATGTTCTATTTTTTTTAAATATGACTGAAAAGGCATATTTTTTCACCCAAGTCCTTAAATTATTTCATCTGAGTAATGGTGACTGAAAGTGTTCTTTAAGCATTACCTTCACAAACCATTCAACTATTTCTGTTTAGAGAGCATAACATTTCAAAGTGGTTTATTTAATAATGTCATTTCCATTCTCTGGCTTTAGAGGATTTTCTAAGGCCTTGAGGTTTAAACTTCTGCGTGGAATTGGAGGAATATTGTTTTAATTTAATATAAAATTTTGCCTTAATTAAAAAAACCCTAAACCCAACAATGGTAGTCACCAGTCAGTCCTGAATGTGCTTCAAATGAGAAAATCAGTCATACAGACCATTTCAGAAAGGTACATCAGGTGTTTGACAAGGTTCAGCATGAAGCTTGGCTGTTTTTATCTTTTTTATGTGAACAGTTATGACTGCTTTATCAGAGTTAATTCTTGTATTTCTTACTGAACAATTTACAGTTGGTGCAAAGTACATACAAAAAGTTATTTTTTCTGTAAATATAGTGAAGAGTTTCACAGTAAGAGTATAAAAAGAATTGGGAATCTCTGCAAACCTAAAAATTGGTGGTTCTGATTCTCCAAAATGGGGTATTGCTGTGTAAGGGTGTCCCTAAAGGAATGTGATTATCTCCAGGCTATGTATGTCCCTTCCCAAACTTTGCCCAGCTGTGTTCAAGGGTACTTTGCTTTGTTTCATAGTAGATATTAGAAAAGAAATCATCTTTATCTCAAGATGATAATCTTAATTACCTGTTTAATGTAATTGCTATGAAAAACTCTTAATGGCATCAACTGCAGTGTGACTTCTGATAACACCCAGTCTTTTAACTTTTAATTGATGTCCTTAAACTTTTTCATTCTCTTTACTGTGTGGCTGTTTTCAAGCCAATACATGTAATGTATTTGCAATTTAAAATTTCATTTGATATCACCACCATATGGCTCTGAACATTGAGAGGGTATGGATTGAATGAGTAATGGCTCCAAGATACATTTTTGACTTAAGTTATAGGCCACTGAATAATCTTATTTTAAATCAAATGAAGATCTGGTTAAAGGAGGTTGTTATTGCTGAGGTGGTGATTTTCTGTGTAGCTGAAGGGAAAATAATTATGTCTGTTTAGTTTCTGGGAATGTCTACAAAGAATATCTTTTTAATAAATCAACAAAAAATGGTAGAATTTCACTAATCATTACCTGTAAGCTAATCCAGGAAAAACTCCATGAATTAAAGTGTTACTATTTAAGTAGCAATGAACGAAATGCTCCATCATTAATGCAATAAAAGCATCCTGCTCACTGTTAAGTGGGGGGTTTTTTGTTAGATTTTTTTTTTTTGGTCTCCATTATTTGCTAGAATTACCAACACTTGAGATGAGCTGCTTTTGGAGGTGCTGAGTTTTTTAGTGTCAGCACCAGCTCAGCAGAACTCTAGAGGATAACTTAAATACAGAGTTTCAGTAAGCAAAGCCAAAACTTCTCTAGTTCATCTTGGATATTGTGGAAGTGAGTTATGTTAATTTTACATTTTCATCCAGTGCCAAGGTTAAGTTTATATTCCTGAGATGGTGCTGAAATGACTAAAGCCTGTGATTTCACTGAACACTCATTTGGTGTAGATTAGATTAAAACTATTCCTTGTTCTTTGGAAAATCTGGAGAGTTGTGGCCAGAGTGTTGTCGTGCAACTGGTAATAACTGCTCTCTTTTTGTTCTTTTTTTTCCTCCTTCTCTCCTCTCCAGGGTCAGTACAGGCCCTCTGACTTGCTGTGTCCAGAGACTTATGTCTGGACACCAATTGAGCAATGTCTGCCCCTGCTTGAGCACTCCAAATACTCCAGATTCAACCAGGATGTAAAAGCAGGTGAGTCTACAAGCCTATAAATTGTCTCTCTTTTTAGAGTGTATCAATATCATCTGCTGCTGAAGCATTATGGAAATCTTATCTGTAAAGGATAAGTGTAAAACTTACAACTCCTGCAGCAAACATTACCAAATGGAGAGGTTTATCTTTTAACAAAAAAATTATCTTTTAACAAACAATGCAAATTTTAAAGTATATTCTTTTTACAAGCTGTATGTAGTTCAGAATTAGCACATATTGCTGCCTTTCAGATAATTATATTTGCTATTCTGGGCATGAACTAAACCAATCAAATAATTGTTCCTCACATTCCAGTTGGATGAATGCATAAAGGAAGGAAATTGGAATCAATACAGGAAAGTGGAAGGGCTGGAGAAGCTTAAAGGCATCAAGTGCTTTTGTTAAGAAACAAAGTGGCAGGTTTAGTTTAACAATCTGTCAGTGAATGTGAAAAACAATGAACAGCAGAAGCACCTTAAACCTTGAAGTAGATGGGGCACAGATTTACATGTTTTGTGAAATAGGTGCTTAGTGATTTGCCAACACAGAATGGTTGAAAATGTTATTGACCAGGACATAATACAGTAATGATACTGTAAAACAATGCAATCAAATGGAAAAAACCACATGTATTTGCTTTAGTTACTGACTCTGTGGGCAGGTGGCAGGTCCCAAGGGAGCTGTGTTAGAGAATGCTTGGAGTGATGCTTGTGGGGAAAGGGAACTAACCTCAGTTATCTATTGCAAATTGCTGAGTATCTTATTTTTTAAATTTTCTTTCTTCTGTGAATACCAACTGAGTGAGGCTGTGGTATTAATCAGAGATGTGTGGTATCACTCAGCTCAAGAGTATGTAACACCATGATCTCTTTCCAAACACCAAAATACAGATCTACCCATCTCTGGAGTTGGAGCAGTTTTCAACAGCTGCTTCTTTTTACTTTTTCCTTTTTTTGCTCTTTTTACTTTTTACTTCAGTTTAGTAGACTTTTCATTCCCTAGGCAGTGAACTGTTAACTGTTGGAAGGGCAGGATGTAGATAAATCAAAGGAATTTGAAAAGACTGCTTAAACAGGATCGTGAACCTCTGGAAAAGCTGTCGAGTTCATTCCTTTTCCTCATCCTATGCCTGTTACTTTCTTGCTCACCTGGAACACTAAGATAATAAGAACTTCAATAATGAGGCTCAAATAAATGTCTAGATATAGATGCTGATTTAAAAGGTTTAGTAGCAGAATAACCTGAAGTGTTCTGTGCCAGCAGAGAATAATCTTTAGGGATCGTGCAGGTGGCTGGGGGATGTGGTGGGAAATAGACTGGGGAGCACATTTGGTTGTTGGTTGAAAAGAAAATTTATCACCATGGGAAATTCTCAGTGTGTGAGAGATTGAAATGAGCAGCACGTGATCATGTCTTGGTCAACTAGAATCATCCTTAGATTGGGGAGAGGAAATCAGAAAGAAATTTCAAAGGTAGGAGGAAGAAGGGAGGGTCTTTGGAGGCCAGAGGTGTTCAGGATACTCTTGGTATCCAGAAAGAAGAGACTGCTAAACTGCTGCCTCTGAAGGTGTTAACCCCATGCTCACAGAGGGGCATCATCTCCTTGGCTGTGTGAAATCCCTGTGGCAAACCACGGGTTTGGAAACAGCAGGATATAAAGCTTTGCATCATTATCAGCACAGAATATCTCACTGCAGACACTACTGGAACTGTGACTTATGTCCTGTGGTTTAAGGAAATTAAAACAGAGCTACACGTGGAAATGCTCTGGGCCTGCTGTGAGTTGCAGTCATTTGAGGTTTAAGTAGTTGCTGGCTCGAAGGAAGCCATTTCTCAACAGTGAAATCAGTTTCCTTTTCAATTCCTCACTCTCTACAATAGTCAGTAATAGGAGTTTAATGAAGTTACAGTGAATTTTAAAAAGAGCAATAGGGTTGATCATGGGCTTTGTTCCTCTTGAGTCAGCTTTCTGTAATACTGTCCATGATTATGGTTAAGCAGGTCACAGTTTATCAGGAGTGGCACTTCTGATGTAGAAACTGAGGGCAAGAACCAGATCCAGTAAAAATCTGGGAGACAACAGTGCAACTTGCATTTCTGCCTGGGGCAGTAAAGCAGTTACTGGAAATGGTTGTCTTCTAATATTGTCTGTAATGTCAGAAAAATTCTGAAATATTACCTTATACTAGTTTCTTGGTCATTTTCAGCAATTTTTGAATGTGTTTTCTCTCCCTTTAACAAAAATAAAAAAATTTACCTGTTAAATTTACCAGTTGCAGGTCCAGGAGAGAGTGTTATGTGCTCTGACCTTTAGAGACTGTAATTTGAAAAAGATTTTTGACTGTTCATGTGCCTTACATTGCAGAGCTCCATCCTATAATCAGACTTATTTTTGTTTTTCTTCAAAAAAAAAGAAAAAAGTGCTCAGAAAGAGTAGCAATTTTTTTTCTAAAGCACAAAAAAGTATTAATTTATATTTGTGGAGGTTTTTTGCCTGTTTTTCATTATGTGTTGTGCCGAGCTTTAGCATTTTCAGATGGTTTTAAAATGTATTTTTTCCATCCCCTTCTTCTCTGATGTCTAATACTTTTATTAGGAATTGGAGAATGAAGAAAGAGAGGACAGACAAACTAAACAAAATCCTTAACTCTTTATACAACAGAAATAAGTCTAAAAAAAGTGTCCAACAGTCAATAACTTAAAAAGCAATCATAGAGACCATAATAGCTTTTTATTATTTAGGATGGCAAGTCATGGCCACCTGATGATTGAAATTGGTCCAACATTTTACTATCCTTGCTTAACCTCAAAACACTCCAGTCCCAGAGAGACAATGATGAGGTTTTGTGCCAGCAAACACTCAGTTTAGATAAACTGCTCATAGGCTCTTAGGCATTTCCCAAAATGTATTGAAAAGCATCAGGTAGCTCAGAAACAACTGTGCATAGCAACATTCAGACAGCATCCATGGAGGAAAGGTGGTGTTTGCCAAGTGCTTTTGCTTTTATACATGACCAGTTTTGCCTAAATTACTCATGCCTTGAAACAGATTTTTCATTTTGGTTGTCTGTTCGGTTTGAAAAATACAGAAGACCTGGCATCAACTTAGAAGTGAGAGAGGTGTATTAGGATTCTGATAGCTTTATTATTAACCAGTGGCCAGAAATGTACTTAGAAATAAATAAGTAGTTAGTGAGGGTTTGGATACTGATGCATTCTGGAAATGGAGATAGTGCTGAACTTCATTCAACAGGCTGAAGCTGTAAGTACAGATGGAGATATGCTAAAGAAAAAAGGAATTAATGGAAAGGTTGCTTTGCAGATAAGTGCTTGTCAGTGCCTTTCACAACACATCAAACTGATAATCAAACCCAGTCACATGGTAATGTCTGCTGAAATATTCCCTGGCGTGGTCTGTGTGCCATACTCCTTAACTTCCTCCTCTCTGAACTGGTCCTCTGGGATTTACTTCACTGATCCTTTCACTAACTGCTTTGCCCATGAAACACAGGCAGTATGGGAAGAGTTTTAAATGATTTACTTGATATCCTGGCAATATTTTTATCCTTCCACTTTCCATTTTTCTGAGACTAACCCAGTGAAATGTCTTTTCTCTTTCTAACATCTGTTGAGATTTTCAGTTTGTTGCTCCTGAGAGAAGCCTGTAAAAAATGTCTTCATGAAGTAAAATTTTATGAAAATCTACTTTGGGGATGATAATTAAATTAATGGGAAACTTCAAATCTTTCTTCCCATCAGTGCTGGGCTGTCAAGACCTCTAAAAAGCAGCTTCATGTGAGGACAGATACAATCCCAATGTAAAAGTGGTTCAAAGCCCTCACAGTTACAAGACTGTGTCACGTAATGTGGGGTGTACAAAGTGCCAGTCAGGGTGAACAGGGAACTGTTGGCCAAGTGAAAAAGCTTGATCAGAATTTCTAGGAATGGCCCACAGCAGTCTCAGCAGTGGAAGCTGCTTCCCACCCTCCTGTGTCTGCAGAAGCTGTGTGAGCAGAGCTTTGAGTACTGCAGATCAAAAGGACTTCAGTGCTTTTTCTGCCTTCACTGATTTGTCTGCTGAAGTTGATAAATTGGCTGAGCTAATACACATCTGTTCAACTTCCTGTATATCTAATAATAGAGTGAAATCAAAATGGAATCGAATGGAATACATTAATTAAAATGAAAGTATTTTCTCCAGCATTGAAGAATTACACATAACAAAGGCATAACACAGGCTCCTCTGTCTTTGCTTTGTGTGTTCTTAGAGACAAGAAACTCTTTGCTCCAGGGAGTCTGGTTAACACAAACCACGGTGGAGGCAAAAGGATGGGATAAAGAAAGAGAGCAGCATTTCTGGGTTTCCTGGTCAATTATAGTAGTAGACTAAATTATGGTCTATTAATAGACTAAATAGTAATAGACTAAACTGCACTTCTTGTAAACATCATGGAGAGTTTCAAAGAGGGATCTAAGGAAGTACCTTAGTTGTCTTTCATAGTTTATGGAGAAATCTTTTGCAGCATGAGAGGTGTAGGAGAAATGAAGAATATGGGGAGACACAAAGCAGTTTCCTTGAGAACAGATAAACTTGTCTGGAATACCAGATCCCATAGTCAGAGGTAGAACTTACATTGCTGCCTGCAGGTGCTAGGAATGAACATGGAGAGAAACAGACTGTGGAAAGCTTTATAAGTGGCATTTCCTGATGTGGTTGGGGTACAGGTCACAGAGACACATGCTGGCAGAGACATGTATAGAAAGACAGGGAGGAAAATTTTACACTAGTTCACATAGATAGAAAAATGAGAAGGACTTGGCAAGAGCAAGCTCTTGAAATCAGGAATGGTGGGATTCAAACCTGAACATCTAGACAGATCTTTGTGGAGATAAGAGAGACTGTTGCTTGGGTACACTATGTAGAAAGAAACTAGATGTGAAACCTTAAGGAGATTACAAAGCCAAACAATTCAGCAGCCACTTTCCACCCCTGTTCTTGCTGCACACCAGACTTTGTGTCTGCCACCTTCCACTCTTGTTCCAGCAGAGTGGAAGTCTTTGGAAGAACTTAGGCTTGAGACTGTTTCCAGCTGGTCTGAGCCAAAATGCTGACAGGCATTGGAATCAAGAGATGATTTGTCTCTTTTTCTGTGCTTTTCAGTGATCAGCCTGCAGCCACCCAGGAACTGGGCAGGCTCTGTCTACACAAAGGACAGATGTTGAAATCCAAAAATTGCCTCATGTTTACATACGAGTCTTACCCATCAGAGAAAAACAAAACCTAGAACCAAAAGAACACTAAAAGCAGTGCCTGAACTCTCCCTCCCAGGAGTGTTAGTCTGGTGGTCCATGCCAGAGTCCTGGGACACTACACAAAGCTGTGTAGAGGTCAGAAAATTCTCACTTCAGGCTCACAAAAATCACTCCATAAAAACCATTTGATGTAATCCCTTAGGAAAGAATTGATAGCAGATCACTAGTTTTTGAGTTACTGAACTAAAAAAAAAATTTTAAGATTTCCAATCTTTTTCTGTAGTAATCTTCCAATTTTTGTTGCAAGTTTTTACCATATTTTTCAAACTTGTAGGAGTACAAGCTGAAAAAACTCTTTTTTCTTCAGAAATACATCTTTGTCTGTATTTCTGTCTATTCTGCTGCTCATAATAAGCTAGAGGGGTAAAAGGCAAACAGCATTCCCAGTACTAAAAAAACTTCTGAATCTTCTTATTAACAAGATGCATTATGCATCTTACTGCTTCTTGCAAGAAACTGAGAGTTATTAGTTCTAGTAAGTAAAACTTAGGGTTCTTACCCAGAAATCTGCAAGCTTGGGCAGTTACATAAAACTGTGTTTATTTTAAGTACTTGTTTTTGTGCATAATACTTTCAGTAGAAAAATAATCTGTCACAACTACTTCAAATAGCCATAGTGTCTAGTGTTGTGTTTTTCAAAACATTTAATTTTATGTAAAAGTTAGATTCTACTCTTTGTTATTAAAGACTATTTCGAGCATGTTTTATGTTTATTGTGTATGTGAACAGAAGTATTTTGTTGATTTTTTTCTTTGCCCATCAAGTACAGAGGCTGTTTAATTTTATAATCTATTTAAAAATTATAGTGTATTAGCATGATACTGGTCTTATTCCTCCTCCTTCTCTTAACAGAAAAGCCACAATCACATATTTTTATCCTGGAAATGAACTGTGGTTGCCATTTGGTCTCATCTGGTAGTTCAGATCCCTGGCAAAATGCTGTATTCTTGGAGTGTTGCATCTTTGAATCCAGGCAGAGGGATTAATGCAAAAGCCAGTGTATGTTAATGTTTATAAGGGTAGTGTGATGCAGATTAATGTTTACAAGGCTAAATGCACTGAAGTTCTTGAAATGATGAAAATGTGATCACAAAACTATCCCAGATGGAAAACATTGAACCAATTGTTTAGAACTGTGCAATCATCTTATTTGGGAGAAATTACTGGTTTGCTTTAAAACAACTGCTGTTTACAATTTTTTTTTTCAAGATAGTGTTGTGTCCTTTGGAGAGTTGGGAAACAGTTTCAGTAAACTCTGATAGATCATGAACTGAATTCTCCTAAAGATCTAACTTTCCACTATTACTGGAGCTATAGGCAATAAATTTGAATTCTGTAGCCAAGAAAAAGACAGACATATCAATTCTTTCTAGCAGCACCTCTAGAACAGACACATCTTACAAGTTTGTATCTGTTTCTAATTAAGTTTATGAACATTTAGAGCCATCAGGATGCATGTTTCTAAATCCAGTGTGATCCTTGAGTGTACAAGATACTTAAACAATGAAGATAGTGTCAATAAGGTGTAGCCAGGCAGATTTTCCCCTCACTTTTTAGTATGTTTGGATTAAATTGAAATGACTGGCATGGGGCTTTAGCCTCATATGCAAAAATATGCTCAAATATTGCAGTGCTTCTGTAATAAAAAGGTGATGTTAGTCACTTAATTTGTGGGTCCTAAGTAACTGGCAGGGCATAAATTGGTGTGTGGGTTAGAAATTTCAAACTTTAATAAATATTTGTGATTTAAAAATTTGTATTTATTGATACTCTAAATATATCTGCTTCTGACATACATGTAGCAGATTAAATCAGTGCCCCTCAAGCAGCACCATTGTGTGACTTCTACTGTGGTTCATGAAACCTTTGGCTTCTACTGCAAAATCCTCAAAAATATCTTTTAATCCAATATTAGCATCATAGAGATTGTGTAACAAACAGATGTATTTTGAAATTCTTTTTTTTTTGAGGACTTTGCTTGAAAAATAAAGATATCCTGGCATGCTTTGCTTCTCTTGGCCCTGAAGAGATGAATCTTAGATGGGTTTGTGCTCAAGATACTCCTTCACCTTTTGATTGGTGTGACATTTGATTCTCCAGCAGAACAATTCTGACTTTTTTTTTTGTGAGTGGACAAGAAATGAACTTAGGAGTTTCAGAAGATTGAGGGGAATGTGGAGAAGGGCAAGCACTGCCAAATCTTGTAGGAATCATTTTCCACATGAGCAGAACTTCAAAAATCAAAAAATGTGGGACAAGTAGAGAGATCCTGCAGATTTGTTTCATGCTGAGGACAACCAGCACAAGGGATTAGTTTCAAAATGTGATAAAAGTTGAAAGCTGTAATTAGGCACAGGCCCAGGGCAGGCATGGAAGGAACACCACAGGCATGTGCTGAGCCACCTCTGCCAGGGTCAGACCTTCTGGAACAATCCATGGTGCCTCTGAACGTGTTCACTCTCTGCTCTGGTGACATCACCCCAACTTTTCATGTGGAACATAATTGATTCCATGTTTTAATTAATTTAGGCAGTAAATTGATTGCTGTAATCTGATTTATTTAGCTGATAAGTCACTGCCAATTGCTTCAGTTTTTCCTATTTCGTGGAAATGTTTCCATTTGTAATTCTCAGCTTGACTCTCATCTCTGATTTTTTTCCTCCTCACATATTAGTCTTTATGAGAACTTTGTCCTTCTTTTTGAAAGATCCTCTTGCTGCTTTCTGCCATTTTCACTTCTATACAGTTCAAATATTTTAATAAATAGTATTCAACTCTTTTATGCTTTCAGATTTTTTTCCTGTTTCCTTCCCATTTTTTTGGAGCTGCAATTCCTTAAAGCATAACCCTCTAACTTTTGTCTTTTGTACTGCATTTTCATAGAATCACAGAATGGTTTGGAATGGAAGGGACCTTGAAAACTGTCTAGTTTCAACTTGCCATGGGCAGGGACACCTTCCACTATCCCAAGTTGCTCCAAGGCCCATCCAGCCTGGCCTTGGACACTCCCAGGGATGGGGCAGCCACAGCTTCTCTGGGCAACCTGTGCCAGGGCCTCCCCACCCTCACAGAGAATAATAATCTGCATCCAATCAGTTTAAAGCCATTCCCCCTTGTCCTGTCATCCTCACCATAATCACCATCCCTAATCTTTTCTATTTAAGATGCAGTAATATTCTCAACCTTTAATTCACAGATTTTATAGCATGTTTAATGTGTCTCTCCTACCATTAACTGAGCCACTTTTGATTTATGTTCTCCGTGACAAGTACCTTGCTGAAGTCCCTGGAAAGATTCATGTGAAGTTTTCATTCCCTTCTAACTGGTGACTTAAGAGTTGCTTTCGTGTGCTGTTTCCAAGTGCTTGTTGGATTTTGGCCTGGATTTTCCCTTCTGTCTCTGAAATGAGCAGCTCAGAATTCTTGAGTTGTTCTGAATAACTTGGATGCTTTGAGGAACAGAAGAGCTCAGCTAACCAAGGTTCTCAGAAGTGTGGAGGAGATAGATCTGATGCAGGACAAAGCTTGGTCAGTCTCACCAGTGCTGACCCAGAGCAAATAAACCTCCCCAGAACCCACTGTGATCAGAACCAGGCATTAAAAATGCTTGTGAAGTCCATCAAAAAGGAGTTTGGTCGTGAGTGAGCTGGTAAAACTTTGAGTTAGCTACTTCTGATCTGCAAAACTGCCTTGTGCAGGCTGCTGAGTGCCTGGAGGCTGCAGTGAGGAAACCTGGTTTAGGGAGAACATACACAGGAATAGTATCTCCCAGTGCTCCTGCATGGAGAACAGAGCTGTGCCTGCTGTGCTTCTGTTTCTGGCCCTTGTCTGCATGGGCTTAGCTGAAAGTTGATTGAATTACCAAAAAGTGTAGTTAAAACAGGAAAAAAAAAATTTCGAAACCCCCAACAAACCCAAAATGCCCTGAGTATGCAGTTAATATCCTTCTTTGGCAGTTCACATTCTCATTTCTCGTATCTGAAGTCATCAAGAATAGTGTCAGAGATACAACTTCAAAAGAACTGACTAGTTCATTTTGTCCTCTGGAAGAGCATCTAAAAGGGAAATAGTTATCTTTGTCAACTTGCCATCGACTAGATTATATTCCTTTTTTTTTTTTTTTTGTCTTAATGTCTTGACTTTGGAGACACTGGATACTGTTTTCAGATGGAAATTGTTCAGTCTCATTTAATAACATTTTCCCAGGTACTACTAGAGTTTTTTATGCTGCAGCCCTGAAAAGCAAGTCCTTGGAGAAATATCTGTATCAGTCCTTGACAGGACAAGAAGAAATGGTGTGAAGTTGTGCCAGGGGAGGTTTAAGTTGGATACTGGGAGAAGTTTCTTCACTGAAGGGGTTGTCCAGCACTGGGACAGGCTGCCCAGGGCAGTGGTGGAGTCACCATCCCTGGTGAAATTTAAAATCCACGTAGATGTGGCACTTGGGGACATGGATTAGTGGTGGCCTTGGCAGTGCTGGGTTAAATGGATGGACTCCAAGGTCTTTGAGGGCTTTTCCAACCTCAGTGGTTCCGTGATGTAAATCTTGCCCCTCAGTAGCCGTTTTTCAGTCCCCACATTTCAGGATAATAAATCGAGATAAGTAATTATGAGAGCTTCTCATAAATAACCTGGGAGCTCTCTGTGCATTGTTTTATGTGCATCTCATTCAAGTGTGTCCAGACCAGCAGGATTTTAGTGCTGGGCAGCTTAGTCAAGGATTGTTTGCAGGTAAACCAGAAGCCATGAATTACAGCTGAAACCCAGAGCTGCTCTGAATTGCTGTATTCACAGGAGATGTTTTCCATTGGCCCCCGTTCATGTTTACTACTGGAATAATAAGAGTCACAACACACTGAGTGATTGTTTCCTCGTGGCACAGCGGGGTGAGCGGCTCTCGGGGTGGGTGATTAGGCTGCTCCCTTCTCAGGATTGAATTGCAAATCATAAAGCAGTTGTATGATTTCAGGCACAAAGCCCAAAAGGTTTGTTTGGAAGATGTCTCTAGGATTTCCCCTTGTTGTTTCCCCTTCCTATCTTTAGCCATTTTAAGGATCCCTACAAGTTATTGTTGTAAAACAGTAATTCCTCTGTCTTCGTGTTTAAAGGATCATCAATAAATGTTTTGAGAAGGTGCGTTTTTCCACTTAAAAACATTCTCTTTTTGAACAGTTCTTTCAAAAGTTCCTTTTTTTTTTTTTTTTTTTTTAGAGTAACTGCAAAGATTTGGCTGATTGAGAATGTCCTGAGCATTTTACTGTACTTCCTTTGTGACTTGTGCTTTCTGGTTTTAATTAAGAATTCTTTTCATTGAATTTTTGTGTGTTGTTGTTTATACTTTGTTTTATTTTGGTTTGAGTTAGTATTTTTATACCCCAAGACAGAGGGTTCTTTAATATTTCTTAATGTATGAGTCCAGTATGAAAGAAGTAATATAAGAAAAAGCACATTTCAACTCATTCTTTTTTATAAATATGACTGTTAATGGGTATTGCTTACTGTCTCTTTTGTTTTTGAGGATGACATCTGATACTTTGCTAGTGAACAAAAGGAAATAATGCTTTAAATTGAGTAAGAAATGAGCTTAAATTCAAAGGTCACACAAAGGTATTTGGCTTTTGACTGCAGTGGTATAATTTTCTATTTCCAGTAATTAATAACTGCTATATTTCAGTAATAGAAAGTTAATTTGTTTCTTCTTTTTGCAGTTTCTTTGTTTTAAAATCATTGATCATTAACTGTGACAAGGTCATGTAAACCAGATGTAGCTTTCCTTTAAAAAAAATTCGACAAGGCCGTCATGTTTCTCAAATAAATGAACATCACCATAGTGTAACCAGCAAAGGATGGTGCTTCTTTTGATCATTTTTACACCTAGTTTGAAAGTTTGGGTATCATGAAACTTTTAACTCCCTGTATATTGAATTTTACCATTTTTTTTTCTCTTTGATTTGGAAAATGTGAGCATTCTGTTCATCTTTAAAAACTATGCAAGTCCTAAGTGCTTCAAAATTGAAAATTAAAACCCACAAACAACTTGAAACAAAATCAAAAACCCTGCACACTTTTTGGGCTGTCAGTCTGAAAAGACAGCACTTGTCAAGTGTTTGTCTTCATACGTTTTGTTCTGTGGATTTAATGCTTAGAGGTAAAAATAACTTTTCTGAGATGCCATTTTAAAGCAAAATGGAAAGTAATTTATAATGTGAGTTATTTACATGGGATTTTTCTTCACAGTCTGCTTTCAAAGTGAATCCCATGGTTTTAAATATTTTAATTTTTGAATTAGGGCTGGTTTTTTGCCTTTTTTTTCTTTTACTGCTTCATCCTGCTGTGGGGGAAAAAAAAATTCCAGATTCTTCATGTAGCACAAAGGGCCAAATATTTTCATTATTCCAGGGAGTTGAAGGAGCATTTAAAACTGAAACTTATGATCCAGAACAACATCATTTCAGAGTTTACCAGAGTGCCACATTTATTTTTTGAATTGAAAACACCAGAATTCAATTAGACTTCTTACTAATTCTGATTCCATTCTGTGCAGAAAATGTAAGAAATACTGTCCTGTGACTCCTGTGGGGTGTTTTGGAAATTGGCAGTAGTCCTTTTTTCTATTAAAAAACAAGAAAGTCATTAAATTTGTCGATTGTTTTTAATTCTTTGTGCACTTGTTTTCCTGTAAATGAAAAAAACGTACTTTAAAAAAACAACCTTAACTTGCTTGCATTCTTAGAGTATACCTCTGACAAACTAAAAAATACCATATTTGTGAGGAGGATGGATATCCAAGGGGAACGAGGGAATAGGGGCCATTGGCTCAGCATCACCCCTGTCTCTAAAGAGGAGCAGAGAACTCTGTGGCTGCCTTTCCACATCAGTGCTGATCAAACCCAGCTTGGCCCAACTCAGCCACCACCAAAGAGCTGCTTTAGTAACAGTTGGTTGCAAAAACCTTTGAACCATCCCCCTTTTTCCAGCGTGGTGTTGGCTCCCAGCCTGTCGAGCTGCAGCTCTGCTCTCTGGGTCTCACTTGTCCAGTTTGCACGTGGTTACCCAGCTTTCTGACCAGATGGGGATGTTTTTCACCTCAGCCTATACTAGGTAGCAATAATAAAGATTAATGCACTTGAAGAATAAAAATACTTGGATGTTGGCTTCCCAAAATAACATTAAGAAAGGCTAATTGATTCTGTAATTCTGAATTTCTCTGTAAGAGCACACTCCTCCCCAGTTTGCTGTTGCTGTGAATAAAGAAGGTAAAATCATTCCTCCCTATTTCACGTTGGTATTTCAGCAGAAATGTGTATCAGCAGTCGAAAATGATGTTTTGGTTTCAGGAGGGAGCTTGTAGTTTTAGGGGGAAGTTGATTTGGGTTGTGCAAAGAAATAAGACCTGGATTGTACAGGAGTATGTCAGGCTTGCTGCTCCTCACATTCCTCCTCATCCCTTGAGTGCAGAAGCATTTTGGGGCTGCCTGGAGGCCGAGGCTGCCTTTGAAGACCCACTGCTGGTACTTTGAGGGTGTTACTCAGCAGTGCTGCCTGTGCTTTTGATGAAGGTTCCTGGGTGAGCTGGGTCAAGAACTCAAATCAGTGTCTGCCAAGACAACCCATTGCACAGAGGGGCTTGGGATCACTCCTGCTTTTTACTTTGTTTTTTACTGGTACTTAGCAACGTATCTGATATGCTTTGTTTTTCTAGAAAGGAAATCCTCCATGTGTGAATTCCATTTAACTGTGGTATGGGGCTGGGAACACAAAATTTTAACACCTCTTTGCAGTTTTTATGGGGTCGTGGTGGCAAGGTTGAATTATATGTGAAATCTCTCATATATTCCAATTTCAACAGACTGCAGTATAAATAATTTGCTGCTTTAGGAGTGTAGGGGAGAAGAGAAAGAAGTGACAGGTAAATTATTCAACAAGTCACTTGTATTTTTAGCTCTGAGACTTACAGGGTAGTATTTCTGTAAAAACAGTTGTATCTGCAGTTGTTCAGTTTCCAAAAATTATAGATACATTCAATCTACAAAATTGATTTCTCTGTATTTTGTGTGTCTACCATCCAGACTATATTGATAGATGTAACTGAATTAAGGGATAGAACTATGCATGTTTTATATGTCACATGTTTTATATGTGACAGTGTCTCTTCTGTAGAATACAATAACTCAACAGCTCACGAGGTAAAAAATGAGAAGTGTGAGGAGGAAAATATAAGCTTTTTTAAAAAACATTATAGTAGTAACAGTACTGCATTCAGTAATTACAGTAGTGATTAAAGTTGGCCTGACATATTGTCCCACTATCTGATCAGTCAGGGTCTTTCTAGAAATGGAAGTCACGAACTAAAATTCTTTACTAAAGCTTGGAAATAATACTTATTGAGAGACATGGTTTTTTCTTCTTTTAAACAAGTAATTCTATTTAATGAAGTATTTGATCTCATTTTGAATTGGGATTGCTCCTGTATCCCAGAAGGCCTGTTAGAATTCAATTGGCATCTTCTTAAATATGAAGCAGGTTTTATCACGTGCCATTCAACAGGAGCAGATATTTAATAGTTCTTACTGGGAGAGTAATTTCTTTGTTAAACTGTGCTAGAGCCAAATCTGCTTTTATTTTCCATTAAATTATATTAAATTTATTCTGCTTATGTTTAAATTGTGTATAAAGGGAATACTTTCCTGAGTTCTAATGGTGTTTCCTCCAGAGCAGCAACAGTTGAAAGGTGGCTGAATTTTGACTTAGAGATTTGTTGTGATGGTGGCACAAGTTCCTGTTTGCCTTCTCTAAAGGCTTAACTGTGTACCTGAGATTATTTCACTCATACCTAACATCTCAGTAAAAGATTTCTTTTTCAGATAGAGTTTAAATTATATATATTCAAGTACTTTTACAGAAGGTTACTATTAAAGCTTTTATTTGGTGGGGATTCAGTGGAAGAACAAGTAATCACTGTAGACATTTGGACTATTATTTTCTGTCTTTCAAACCTTATTTGAAGAATCTGGAATGAACTTTGACATGTAGAACAAACACAGTCAAAGATAAGTTTGTAAGACCAAGCTTATGTGTCTTTACACTTTTCCTGATGATGAGCTCATTACCAAGTCTCTCTCTATGTAGTGTATGCACAGAACTTACTGTGTTAAGCTTAAAACATGTGTGAAGTATATTACAGTGATTTTTTTCCAAAATATTGGTGTTTTCTCAAAGGCTCTGGGAAAGCCTTCTCCTGCCTGAGGGTTGTGGTGTAAACCTGTCCAAGAAAGGGCTGATCTACAGCACAGTTTGGCAAGGCTGACCTGTCCCCAGGGGACACTTGGCTGCAGTGCTCAACAAATTTCCTAGAACCAGGTTTGCTTGGTCATTACAGCAGTTTCATATGGCTGCAGAGCTGGAGCCAGTGTGGGCCTGGTTGCAAGGAGGTCATGAGTAAAAGTGGAGTAAGGGCATAAATGCTGAGCAGCAAGAACAAAGTTCAGCTGAGCCAGGAAGGCTGTGATGAAACCAAAGGTACAGTAGCTTTAGTTACTCAAAGAAATCAGATCTGGGGCCAGGAGCTCTACAAGCCAAAAGATGAACTCATCCACAGTATCAGGCTTTGGGAGTATTTGAAATCAATGAGTATCAAACAGTGAGTAGTGAAAGGCTTTGAAAGTGTGTTTGGCATGAAGCCATGAAGGCTAGGCTTGGCCTAAATCCATCTCAGGACACAAACTTGGAGTCAGCCTAGAGGTGCAGTAAATAGAAACTTTCCAGTTTAAGAAGTTAAAATAACTTTACACTTGTGTCACCTCCAGAAGTTAAACCTGCAAATTTTTCCTTGGTGAACTTTGAGGAAGGAGAAGGATGTAATAGAAGAGGCAGAAGGGCTGGTAGTAAAACCAGCCTATTGGGATATCAGGAAGGTGTTGGCCACACATCAAAACCATAAATTCCAAAGCAGAAGAGAAAGCCATAAAGTGTTTTTGACTTGGTGTTTATCTAAAGCCATTGCCAACCATAATTAATGGAGAGCACAATCTTAGCAAGTGCTGCTCAGATTTTCTTCCTTCAAACCATGTTTTCCTGGTTAAATCTTAAGAAACACATTGTGCTTTCATGGTAGGAATCAAAACACAGATAAAAGTAATGAAAAGTAATTCTAAACTTGGTAAAGCAGCCTTCTTTAAGTTTCACATAATAAATTCAGGCAATCAGCAGAAAAAAGTTTATAAACCATTTTTGTGGATGAATAAAGGCAGGTTCTTCAGAGTGTCTTGCATAGAAAAGCTTTTCGTGACCTCCTTTTGCTTAAAGCATAAAGAAGCATAAATTGAAAGCATGAAGAAAGCCCAAAAGGGAGTCTTTATGTAGTTTATGTCCCAAAATACTGACATCTCTTCTCTATTACTTTTGGAATTTATATGATTCTACTCTCAAAATCGTGTTTCAGGTTCTGTGTTTAAATTGACTCTTCCATTGGTGACTTTTTAAACCTGAAGTTCAGAAAAGCCCAAGATTTCTTTCACCAGTATTTCGTAATAATTTTAATAATTTATCCTGCAGTGACCTCAGGTGTGTGGCATGTCCTCTGACTTTCTTTAAAGGGTTTTTTAGCACTGTAGAGCAAATTTTTCTGACTCACAGCAGCTATATAACATTATTATTCAGCACTAGGAACATCAGTTGGATTCATAAAAATAAGGAAATTTTAACTTGTTCAACGATACTCTTATGTTTATAATTCTGGATAAATTAAGTCACAAGGGGTCTGTATATGAACTTACAAGATTCAACTATGGTGTGTGTGTTTTTGAAGAGTAATTCCTTTGAAGGGGAATTGCATCATACCCACCCAGTTAGTGCTTGCACTGCTGTCAGTCTACAGAGCTTGGGATGGACTTGAAGTAAGGATATAGAAGCTCAGTGTGCTAAAAAAACCCAGAAACCAGTATAAGTGAGGGAAAAAAATTGGGGCTGGAGGGACAAGGAGTTTTATCTGGGAGGGTGGTTTACTGCCCAATGCTCAGCTAAGGCAAAGCCTGGAGGTTGCTGGTTTTAATCCACTCGTCCCAGTTGGTGCTGGTGGACTGGGCAATAATGGCAGCTCCCTTCTGGTAGGTTCTGTGGGCAAGTCTTTCTCAGATAGAGTTTCTCTTCTGGCAGTGGGCTCCAGCAAACATCAGGTGGATGTGAATTTTTGAATACAGCAGTGGGGCTATTTTCAGAAATGCTGTGTATCATCAACAGAAACGTGTGATTCATGCTTTATTTTTTCACACACCACAGACACAGGTTTTGTACTGGGCCATGATTCAAGAGCTCTGTAGCTCAGCTCTGCTTTCATCTGCAGATTAGTTTTCTTACTTCATGCAGTTTTCATTATGCCTAGTGAAGTTAGTGGCATGAATTCAGATGGTGGTGGACGCTGTACAGAACTGATTTTTGTGCTCTCTGATTCCCTCTGCAGTGGATGAAGGTCGTCTGAAGGAAGTGGGCAGGGTGAGAGTTCTTCACAAGAGAACAGTGATGCCTTACAGTGTCTACAAGAAGAGAAGGAAGGGGCCAAGCGACGAAGCCAGTGTTCAGCAATATGCAAGTTTGGTTGGACAGACCTGTTCAGAAAGAATGCTGTTGTTCAGAAGTTGAAAAATCACTAAATGGCAATTCAATGGCTACATTTTATTGCACTGCCACTGGATGAGATGTACTATAGTTGTGTTGGTGTGCCCACTCAAATAGCAGTCTGAAATACAGGTATATAGCCAGGCTTTTGTGAGTACATGGTACTGTGTATAAAGGCCAACTCCAATAAATCTCCAATACAGCAAGGCTTTAGCAATATAAGTTTAGAAAAACACGCTTGCAATATATTTTAATTAAGTAGTTCTAGCCTTTCTATGCATCATGAATAATTCTAAGTATCTAAGCAAACTGAAAAACAGGTTTCTTTTTTGTAGAGACAAGGGTTGACTCAATCTAGATTAACAAGAATTAAATTACAAATGTTTTCAAGTAGCACCTTGGATATCTGTCATTAAAAATTGCTGTGAAATTTATGCTCGCACTTGTATGCTCCTAAAATCTTGCAAGAGAATTGAAATGTGCTATTAATTCCTAATGTGAAATCTGGCATGGTTTGGTTTAATTTTATTTCACTAGTGTGTTTTAAAAAACAGGAAGAAATTATTTTCACTGCACATTCTTCATTTGTTTAAAGCAGTAGGTTGGTGTCCGAGGTCCTAGTGAGTGTAGGAGTTCCTAGCAGGGTCTCAGTGGCAGGGGATGCAGTGCTTTGGAAAACTTTCCCCTTCAGAGAAGAAGCAGAACAGTTGCACTATAAATATACCAAAGATATGCAGCCAAGTGGCACAGTGTTTTTTGGTATAAGCCTTATCTTTTGTCTAAGGAGAAGGGGGTATTTTAATGCACATCACTAATGTGAGACAGAGCTTGGAAGGTTTATCCTGTAGCTCTCAGTGCACATTTTAAAACTATGCTAAAAAAAAAATAGAAGACAGGAGGTACCACTGCTGGGTTTTGTTGCAATTTAAATTTAAATATCTTATTTCTGCATTTTTACTGACTGTGTTGTTTATGGTGCAGCAGCTCACGGTTAACATCTTTAATAATATTTTAGTAAATACTTCTGTTGTAAACACAGGAAGTTGTGATCCTTTATGAAAGCACTTTATTATCTCATATATGAACGTTGTCTGTGTCCCTGTTGGGTCATACAAGTTGTAGGAATTTGGGGAAATAACCCTGTTGTATAATTCAGTAATGTGTTACAACACAGTAACATTACCAGTGCATTTGTGTTTCTTATCTTCTTGAGCTGGTATTTACCTTGAATCAACTCGAAGTTTCCTGTTAACCTTTGAACAAAGATTCTTATTGAAGGATATGTGGGTGGTTTTCCCCCAGAAAAGAACCAAATTCAGTTTTACCCTCTGAGAGTTACATCTCCTATCATGCATGGGCTTGATTGAATTTTAAACATTTGAGCAATGTCATTAATCATTAAGTTTTATATGGAACAGACATAAGAATCTGGGAAATCACATGCATTGCAGATTTAACTTTCTTTTTCCATATCTGTTTGATCACTGTAGTATCATTGATACAGAGCACACCTTCAGCAGAAACTTTAAAAAGAAATTTCATTTTTTATTAATTATTTGTATTGATCTACTCCCAGTCTGCAACAAAACTGGTCATTCCTGTGAGCATCATATCTGGTGTGTGTTTATCTGTTCCCTGGTACTGAGAAGTTTCCAGTTTTCCTATGTCTTATCTCAACCTACTGCCATGGGAGAACCACTAAATAATACTCATGAAGATTATTAAGAGCTCCTTTCTGTGGAGAAAACATTCTTGCCACTCAGTGACTTGTCAAACAGTATAACATTTTCTGCCTCCACAATGTGTTGAAAAGTGGTGATGCCCATATGGCTCGCAACCAAAATAAATGAGAAAACCATTTTATATGATATAAAATCAGTTAAGAGGCACAGAGGAATTCCAGTAGGACTTGGAAAATCTTAAAGATTATCAAAACCATTTAATGATGGCCTCACTGAGCTCCTGGAGAAGTTAAAGTTTCTGTTAAGTTTCAAGGGAGCACAATTAATGTCCCCACTGAGAGTTCTTGCAGAGCTCCATCTTTCCTTGCCCGTATTTGTTACTGCTATGCCTTGTATTAGACTTTTATCTGATGCTCTGTTTCTCTTGGGGAGCTTTTAAGGACTGCAGTTAAAGAAAAGTGAGATATATATTAAACTCAAAATTGAGTGCAGCTTGAAATTGTCCTTAGTGTGACCACTCGAGGTAAATGACCATTTCCTGTGAGTTCTGAAATGGTGCTTTCACTTTCTGACCTCCACTGGAACTGCAGCACCATGGAAAACTGGGCTTCTGGCTCTTACTCAACTCTAATACATATTTATATTTAACAAAAAAGTCAACACTGAGATTAACTCAAAAGTTAAGAGTTCACCTGATGTAGTTTGCTGAGATCTGACTCACTTTAGTGTTATTCTAGAAGGAAACTGGTGCAGTATTTTTCAGGACTGATACCTCTATCCTTGTTTTAGAAAGGGGGTAGAGGCTGAGAATAAAGTTCTGTAAATTTTGCCAGTGACTTCAGTGGAGCTGAAAATTCACCACTATTACAATTTTATTGAAGGTATTGTCATTGAGTATTACTGAATTTAGAGGTATTTAATTTAGTACAAACTATTTTATAAGAGTTTTTTTGGTGTAGCTAGTGTGTGAGAGTTAATCCCCAATGTAAGGTTGCCTTGTTCTGTTACCTGATGATAAATGAGCATAAAACGGTTGTAAGAAAATGCAGTTTTAACCAGTGCTAAAAAATACCATTTTTTGTTTTAATTGGAAATAAAGGGGGAGCTCATCCATTTCCAGCATCAACACATTTCAGTGACTGCAGAAGAACCCGCATGTTAGTTTGTAATTGCTTTTCAGCAAGGCCTGTTTGACTTGCAAGTATAGAAAATAAAGTTGTTTCCAGTCTCTGTGAATTATTACAAGAAGTTATAGCTCTGAGTGTGACTTCTGTATTAGTTTGTAGGAAATTCATTATCCTGGAGGTTGACCAAGTGTCCAGTGAACAGCAAAATCAGAGTCCATCAAGGAGTAGCAGTGATTAGAAGGGATACCTTCAAAATCAATGTTCAAAATCATGCTCAAAACACATGACCATATTTTGGAACTAAGTTTTTAGTTCTAGCTAGACAGATTAATGAAGAGATTATGCTTGAAATATAGTTTATAATTCTTGTGTGAATAAAATAAAGAGTCTTTTCACAAATGGAGACTAGGTAGGACTGGCTGTTTATTTGAGTTAGGCTATACCTTTTCTAGTTGGTTGAATAAAACTCTGCATAAAGGAGCCAAACCAGCAACACAGACATTTGGATTATGTGCACAAAGATAACTAAACAGTGGTTCATTTTCTGGCTGAATGAAGTAGAATTCCAGCTAATTCTGGATTCCTGAATGAGACTTTTCTTGCAGCCCAGAGCCACCAAGGCTCAAAATGTTTGTGAGACTCTTTCTCTTCCACTGCTCTTTCACAGTCTACATCCATCAATCTTCTTGTGTATTCCTGAATTCCTTCTCATCCTGATTGTCCCAGATAATCCTCCAGACATGTATTATGTTCTGTCCTGATCAGCCTTTCCATCTGCACTGTCCCCCTCAAGCCTTAGTGGCTCTTCTTGCTCGTTCTGTCCCAGCCCTGCTGCATGAAAGTGTGTATTTGGAGGGGTGCAGACAATATTTAGGGCAGAAATCATCACCACATTTCAGGGAAACCATCAGCATCTCCTGAAGCATCATAGCCACATCTTGTACCAAATATATTTATAAAACTGCACCTTCAGAGCCTCGTGCATATGATCTCACATACTGAGCATAAAAAAAAGCCAGATTATGCTTCCACTTGCCAAATGATTTGGGTTATTTGGGTTACTCAAAGTGATGGAGAGTTTCCAAGCCCTGAGTGTGGCTGTCCTTAGGAGGCCAGGGCAGGGAGCCCTGTTCATCCCACAGGATTCAGCAGCATCTGAGGAAGGGCTGGTGATGGCCCTGAGTGACAGTGGGAGACTCTGGAAGTGGCTGCTGGTCAGAGGAGAATTAACAGGTAAATAGACTTTAGTTACAAGACAAATATTAGCCTCACTGGGTAAATTAAAATGCCCTGTGGAAAACAAATAGCATAAATAACCCCATTTATACAGTGTTACCCATGTGTGTTAACCAGAGCTGAGTGTATTGGCTAGGTGGGGTATAAAAAGCTTATTTTAGATGAGGTTTTGTTGAAGAGCACAGTGACTAAGTCTCCAAGTATACAAGCCCTTACTAAACAGAACTGTTGGCAATAAAACTGCTTAAGTGCAAAGATAATGGATGGTGGTAAAATGTGTTGTATAAGCCAAAATGAATTTACAGGAGCAGATGTACAACAGTAACTCACACTAAATGTAGTGTCCAGGTGCTAGTTGTGGTTAGTGGATTCCTAAATTAAGCAGTATTCTATAAATTAATCCACTAAATGCATTTTCTAGCACATTTAAAGCTCATTTTGTGAGAGCTTTGTTTTCTAACGGCATTAAAAAGGAATGTAAATGGATTAAATTAACATATAAACCTAAGTAGAGCATGTATTAATGCTATCTATGCTAATACAAAGCAGTCTGAACTCTGAACAGTGGCTCTTACTGATCATCTTAGACAAGTAGCAGCTCAGAAACTTTCTGGCTGTGTCCTTCATGGTTATATTTTACTGTTTTGATGTTTATTCATTTCCTTATTATAACTATTCCCATCAGATTTTTGTGCTTCCCATCAGTTATTTCCACTTCAGTTTTGACACATAATACATGTGTCTGCCAAAAGTCCTGCTGAGAGATTGCTATCAGGACAAAAGAAAGTGTTGGAAAGTCTGTTAAGTAGTGAGAAGAGAGCAGAGTCCACAGGGACAGTCAGTCTGCAACCTTTGTGCTGCACAAAAAGCAAGATTTATTTATAATTTAGTCTGCTGCAAGCTTTAAAATAAATGTGTCAGATTTCATTCATTTCCCTTTGTCTGTGACATCTGATTGTCATTGTCCAGGAAGAATCAATGGGGCATTGTAGAATATAAAAATAAATTAAGGCAGGCAACTGCACTGATGGCAAAAAGCATGAGTTGAGGAATGAAATCACATGAGTTCTGTTGAAATTCTCACTCAGTGTCTACTCAAGAGCTTAGGTTGGGTGGGAGTTTCAGAAAGCATTTGCTGCTTCTCCACTGTCTCCCTTTCTCCAGGCTGGAACAGAGCAAGAGCACATCCACCATCCCTCAGGGAGGAGACCTCATTGTGTGCATTAATCTCTAACAAAGCTCCTGGCACTGATTTTGTGCAGAAAATACTGCAAGTTTTTATACCCGACATCTAATTTTCATCCTTCTGGTTGGCCCTGGTTTGGTTTGTCCTGCCTGAATATGAAGACCCATCACTGAGGTTCTTTGCAACAGCACCAGACCTTTCTGAAGGTTGTTGCCAACTCAACCTGCTGAGTGGTTTGTAAACTCAACAATCCCAAATACTTGCTTAAGTGTTCTCCCATCAATCCATGTTTTTAACTGCTCCAGTAATCAAGGTAATAATTATTTCAGTGTTTTACACCAGGGAATGAATGTTGCTTTTTTGGAATAGTAATTGTCACTATGCTGATTTTTCTATTTCACACAGATCCCTATTTGCTGTTTATCTACCACACTTCAGTAAAATATTGTGAAGAACCAGCCCTTACTATACCAGCAAACATAATTTTCCTCTCCTTAACTGCTCTGAACCTGCAGCCACCAGATGGCATTTCCAGCCTGTGCAGGTCGTTGCAGCACTAACGTCACTTCTTGTCTGAGTATCCAAATTTTCTGAGTCTCTGTTATTAACACCTCATTCTAAGTTGAATTTTTTACTCTGCTCTTAATTGTGGTTTGTCAGAAAAAAAAATACATTGTCAGGTGGGGTTGGCAAGGATCTGTGCTGTGTTACTTAAATGAAGCACAAATTTGTTAAAAAATTGGAATTAAAAGGTATTTCAAGACAAATAGTCTAGATTTTATATAAATTTATTAGCTACATTATACCAGCATTATGTTACTGAATTTAAGATCCACAGAACAATTAAGGAGGGGTCAGCTGGCAGAGGTACCTGTCTCAAAATGCTGGTGGTGCTTCTCCTTTCCCTGTTCCCGTCAAACTATGCAGTCAGAGCATTAGTAGTGTCCACTGCCTGCCTAAGGGCCTCTCTTTTCCAAGTCAACTGATTTTTAAGTCAAACACAATATTTTATTTAGAAAAGCAGTGCTCAGTTCACACCTGCCCCCCGAAAATAAATCTTTTCATTGCCAATAGATGTCTTTGTGGGTTTTTCAGTGCAAGAAATGTGAAAGCTAAAAAAAAATCAAATGTACCTCATTTTTCTGCTTTCCTTATCCCTCTTCCATTCTTAATCTTATTTTTCTGTCAGGATTTCTTTCTCACCTGTGCACGTAATAAAATGATGTCAAGGTGTCTAATAGTGAACTAAGAGATCAGGAGACTGCAACACTTTATTGCCAAGGGCATTGCAACCCATTTGCTTTGTGCATATATTAGTGGTCTCTGATGCTCAAGATGAAAGCAAAAACAGATCAGCTGAAAAAAAGCAAGCTTCCCAAATTTGAATTATTTATCATACAAATACATTATTGCAGTGCCCAGAAACCTGGAAGAGGCTTTGCTGCAACAGCTGCAGTGTGTGTCCTCAAACTGAGATTATCCTCATCCCTGAAATTTTTGCAGTCCATGAAATCCCAGATGTCTTGTACATACTCCTGACTAAGCTGGCTGCAGTGGAAGGGAGGGAATAACTGCTATCCCTGGGCAGGGACACCTTCCACTACACCATCCAAGCCCCATCCCTGATCCCTTGGCCTTGGATCAGGCAACGCCCTGTGTGGTTACTGACACCTTTCACTTCAAATCCTTACCTGCTCCAGGTGATCCTCTCAAACCTCCTGTATTCCTGTTTAACAGGATGGAAATATTCTAGGAGCCCAGAGCTCTGTAATTAAATTGGAGCTTCTGTATCTTCTTTTGGTCAGCTTTTAATATATTAAACCTGTATTTTTCCTTTATTGCCTTGTATTACAAAATAAAAATACTTGTTATTTACACATTGGGAAAAAGCAGAAAGATGAGACTTGCTAAAATTAAAAATGGACATTCCTGAAAAGACAGAATTCTCCTAACAAAAACCCCACTCAATCCATAGGAGTGAAGTTGTCAAAATACACCTCCCATTTGCAGAGAGGAATGTACTTTGTTTGCCTGAAAATTTTGATGCTTTTTAACAGCTGCTTTTCCACTCACATTTCCTTCGTGTCTCTTTTTTTATTGTTGCTGCATCCTCAGTTTTTCTTTTGCACCTATGAGCATCTTTCAGTTCTTTAGACTTACAAATTGAGACATTCATCCACAGCAGTAGTTCAAAAGCATATTTAGCCAAGCTCTCTGTGCTGTTCATCATTACCTTGCAGGGTGACCTCGAAGGAACACACTGACATTTACAGTGGATAATCTATTGATTCGTGGGAGAAAACAAAGGCAATCAGCAGGAGGGCTGTAATTGTTTCATTAAGTCCTCTGAGCAGCACTGCTGTACATTGATCCAAAATGCCTCGGAGCTACAGCTTCACCATGTCATGACTCTCCCCATGGGCACCTTACTTTTCAATTTGCTGGTACTTGAAACTGCTTTGACAGACTCACAACATCCCAGCCCTGAATTGCTCGTGCTGTGGCCAAGTTAGTGACTAAAATCTGGGCAGCTGAGTGGGGATGGTTTCCTACCCTTCTGTATTTGCTGAGGGCTTTACAAGTGACTCCACTTTTCCCAAAAGTAAGGTCAGGGAAGTCAAACACCCGTGTCTGGCCTTCACTGAGCTCGAGGGCTCTTCTGAAAAGGCTCCACTGAGAAAATGAGTTTTTTCTTACTCTGCATCAAGCAGAAATTATATGATGGCTTTAAAACCCAGCAGTTTGTCCTTGTTAGAAGTCCTGCAATCACTAGCGATGTGTAGTTATAGTTGGATATTTAATAAAAGTTCAAATTTGACATTAATAGTTGGGTTTGACTCTGATGTAAGAAGAAAGGGGTTTCCCAGTTCCTCTTCCAGCCAGCATCTGGGATTCTTTTCAAACATCTCTATACCATTGTTCATTAGTGTATTTTATAGTAAGTAAAATCAGGTTTACAATCTCCTGGTGTACTCCTTCTGTACTCCTCCTGATGGTACTATAAATACAGTGAATAATTGTCTATGCATATTGTTTTTACTGGAAATAAAAATCCTCTGGATCAAGACATAACCATGTACTACAATCAAGCTTTAAACCCTTGTCCCTCAAAAACCGTTGAAGTTGGGGTGTAACATGAATTTATAAGCTCAATTGTTTGTCTTAATTATGTTGCCTCTGAGATCAGGAGCTCAGTAGAATAACCACGTATCTTGTGATTTCATTTCTTTTCTGAAAGTTTTCACCCATGGCCTTGTCCCTTTTCCTTCTGCACACCTGCACTGCTCCCTTTGGTTGGTTTAGTCCCTACTTCTCAACAATTCAGCATATAAAAATGTGTGTGGAAAGATGGTATCTGGCCATTAGATGCATTATCTGCAATTTCACAATGTTCTTGCTGATAATCCTCCTGTTTTTCAAGGACTGTATTAATAAGAAAGGCCATAAATTACCTGCAGTATTATTTTTGTAGTTAACTTGAACTAAGAAAAATGGAAGGCTTTTTATGTACCAAGTATTTGCTTTGTTGCCTGCAGTTTTTTGTAAGGGTCTCCTGGTTTGGGTGACAAGGTTTTTCACCCTAAGTGTGGTTGTATTCAAAATAGAAAATGGCAGAATGGCCAGAGCAGTTGTACTTCTCAAGATGATGGTACAAACCTTCACGAAATGTCTAATGATTCTGATGTTTATAGCTTGGAATATTTTACACACATGTTCCAACTTTGCATCCACAACATTTGTTAAACCAACAAGTCTGTAGCAGACACGATAGCTACCATCAGGAAACTTGTTTGACAGTTTAAACAGGCAGCATCTGTGTTTCCTACATTTCATAGTACACAAAAAGAACGACGTTTGCCCATAGCTCAATTAATTCAAGATGTTGTCGCATGGTGGAACTCTGTTTTGGAGATGTTAAAAAAAAAGTGTAATTGAAAAAAGGGATTTTGCTCTTGTATTTGGCTGAGTTTCATCAATATCACCTCCTCAGTGGAATATTACTGAGAGCAGTTGGCTTGAATTTGGAGAATTAAGATAAATTGCTGATCATCAGGACTGTCCTCCTGTGCTTCCAGCTATGTCTTTGTTGAAAGCGAATTTAGGATTTTCCGGTTTCAAAGCAATGGAAGGGATTTGAGTTCGGTGCCACTTAAGCATCTTTTAAAATAACACTGAAATTGTCAGGGTTGTCAACAAAAGGAGCAGTTGCATTGCAGGGCTTGGGCTCAGCAGAACACATAAACACATGCTTAAGGCTAAGCCCAAGAGGAATGTTTTGATGAGGTGGACTCCACCAGAGCCAGGACACCACAGTGTGGTCCAGCACTGCAGTGGAGGACATAAAACATTACAACATTTTGGGTATCATTACAAGGACTGTGTTTTGGCACCTGCTCCAGGATTTTCCAGATTTGTGTTGCTATAAAGAGCGAAGAGAAAATGAAAAGTTGATCTTCTATGACAACGTCCCTTCAACTCACCTAAAAATTGGGTGGAGGGAAGAAGTGGGAGCCCTTTGCCAGAAGCTGTAACCATGGATCCAATAGGGGCGTTGAATGATATCTGAGCCCATGATTTCATCTGTTGGCTTCGGGGGGGCTCTTTGCAGGGCAAGATATTACTCAGTGTGTTATGTCTGAGCCTCTGACTCTTGTCTCTGGTAACATGAGGTACTTCTGTCTACAGGAGCAGGTTTTACATGGGCTGTTGAGCTGTGCCACGGCATGTGCTGGTACAGTGGCTGCCCTCTCTGGTGAATTAGCCCATGAATACACCAGTTTTTGTCAGTGTCTTTGTTGGATGTCTGCTCAGAAATCCTTCCCCACACATCTTTCTGGCTTTTTTAATAGAGGACATGCTGCAAAAATCATGCACAGTTATTTGAAAATTTATGGGCTGACCTGAGTATTATCTCTGGGGACTACTCCTTGGGTCAGTCAAAGTGAATTAAAACCAAATGTGTCTGGTTTTCGTGTTTACTCTTCCCATAAACACAGCACATATGCAGTGTGCAGCTGCTATCCTGAAAGGGGTTTTTTCCCCTGGTATTTGGGGGATCTGTACTTTAGGAACATTCTCTATTGATAGTGCTGTAGAAAGAACAAGTGATGCTGGACCATTTCACAAATCATTTATCAAACTGTCTGGAAGAATTTCAAGTCAAGTAAGGCAACAATGAAGTCGGAGCTAAGACTGACAGTACACAGTGCATTTGAGTAAATAAAAAGTAACAAAAAGTCAATGTCTTTCCCCTCTGCTTCTATCAACTGCAGAAGAAATGGGATTCAAAGGTACAGAACATTTCCTTGGGGGAAGATTACCGTTTATTTTTATTGATTAGGGCTCTCAGACTGTGACCTCAAGCACTCCTGGTGGTTTCTTCCCCCTCCTTTAGTGCTGATTTTTGCTCTGACAAAGCAGTTTGTAGTTTCCTTCAGCAGCCAAGGCTCCTCAGAGCCAGAGCTGCCCTGATGCTCCATTTTGCTGCGTTCAGGCCAAGCCTGACAAGAGCAACTTAATCCTTCAAAGGCACCGTTCCTCCCGTGAAAAACAGGCCAAGCCTGACAAGAGCAATGTGCTGAGCCACTTAATCCTTCAAAGGCACCATTCCTCCTGTGAAAAAAGGGATGATATTTAATCAGCCCCACCAGGAACTCTGGCAGCCTCAGACAAGCATGTTGAGGGGCTGGAGCGAGTGTAGTGAAGGGAATGGAGCTGGAGAAGGGGCTGGAGCACGAGTCTCATGAGGAGCAGCTGAGGGAGCTGAGGGGGTTCAGCCTGGAGAAAAGGAGGCTCAGAGGGGACCTTCTCACTCTCTACAACTCCCTGAAAGGAGGATGTAGCCAGGTGGGGGTCGGGCTCTGCTCCCAGGGAACCAGCTACAGGACAAAAGAAAACAGCCTCGAGCTGTGCCAGGGGAGGTGTAAGTTGGATATTAGGGTGGTCAGGCATTGAAACAGCCTGTCCAGGGCAGTCATGGAGCCACCATTTCCAGAGGGATTTAAAAGCCTTGTAGATGTGGCTCTTGGGGACATGGTTTATTGGTGGCTTTGACAATGCTGGGTTAATGGTTGGACTCGATGATCTTGGACGTCTTAATGACTCTGATTCTATGAAGGGATTGTAAGTTAAAAGACTGACTACGGGCACTGCAGGGGGTGTGAAAGCCCACTAAGTACTTGTTCTATCAAGAAAACGACAGATAAGGTGAAGCTCAAGGACAAATTACAAGAGAGCTTTTACAAATGAAAAAGATGGCTGAATGGAAATGTTTGCATAACAGGGAGCTGGACCAGCTCCCTTCCAGAAGTCCTCTGTCCCCACCTAAGTTATTTTCCAATTCTGTGATTGAAAACTGGAATTAGATCTCCATGAGGACTGTGGGGGCAGATATGTGATTAACCCAATCCAGAGTCAGTGGGGATGAAATCTGCAGTTTGGATCAGGATGACTGAAGTGCTGATGGGTTCATGCAAGACTTCAAGACTCCTGTTCTTATGGTAAGTTAATGGTATTTTTGACTGAAAGGAAGGAATTTTTGAACTTTTGAAGGAAGACTGTATTTGCCACACAGGTACAAGGTTCTCCAGACAAAAGCAGAGTTTAGGAACTTGCCCCAGCAGCAAAACATTAACCAGCCTAAATGCTCCTTCTCTTGTGGTTTATTCCATTTGTTCCCTTCAGAGAATAAATGAAAATGTCCTTTCTTCTGGGTATTTTTGATGCCATTAACCAAGGGTCTGGTTTGTAGGATCTGTAGAAGATGATGGCGATCAATGGAAAATAGTGTTGAAGTTTCAAGGGAAAGACACACAGTCCATGCAGTGGGAAACCAGCCCTACAGCTGTAGGACCCAGGCAAAGTGTTTGGCTTTTCAGCTGGCAAAATGTGTGACTCCTGTTGTCAGTGCCAACACCAGGTATCTCACAGCTCTGGGTGTGCAGTTCACTGAATCAGCTGATGAAGCACAACTTCATCTTTGCCTGAGCTGGTGGGAAGCCTCAAGGTGGCTTTGACCTGCCGTTTTTTCTTGTTTTTTCTCCCCAACAGTTTCAGTGAGTAGCAATTATTGACCATGTCCTTCTCCCTCCTTTAAGCAGTATGGTTTCCTTGTAAAAGCACACCTTTTTAGGGGTCTGGATGAGCTCTCTATTTCCTGCTCTCTTCTCGTCCCAGCCCTGGCTGTGGGCTGAAGGGAAACATGTGGTGGGACCCACCAACCTGGGGGAAGTGCACATAATGAAACCCTTTCCTGGTTGAATAGGCTTGCAGAATGCCAACCAATTTCCCCAGCAGCCAGGACCTTTCTGAGTCATTCTGTATCCTTTTATTGCCGTTGCCATAGTGAAAGACACTAATTCACCTTTGTGTGAAACTTAATAAAAATCAGCCCATCATTCACTTGTCCATAGACCATCAGAAATGCTTGTGCTGAATTTTAGAGACAGGCTTTTCACAATCTATTAAGCCACTGGCTAAAGAGTTGGTTGTCTCATTCTCTTGTGCAAGATCTTTACAGGGCACCGAGGAGTCACTGTACTGGTTTTGACTACAGTTGTCTGGGAAGAGGCAAAAAGGCTCACAGTTACTGTGGTTTAATTTAAATGCCAAAATTACCTTTAGGGTGACTGTTCTTTGCTCTTCAGAGGAGAATGGAGCTGCCTGGGAAACCCCTGCAAAGTACTGAGAACATAAACTGGCCTGACGTTAATCAGAAATCGTCTTTCATGAGCCAAATTAAAGAATCTGTTTTACAGATGCTGAGGATGCATTTGGGCTGTTGGGCAGGTTAACAGGGGGGAGTATTGTGCAGAGCCAGATTTTAAGTGACAGAGTGCTGTCAGTCAGTCTACCAGGGTTGCAGAGACAAAATACATCCAGTTACCCTTTAAACTGCAAGAGCTGCTTTTGGTTTGAAGGTGTGCAGAGACTGATTGTAAAGCCTTATTTCTTGGTGTTCTCCAAAGTTAGCCTAAAACAGCAGGAAGAAACCAACAGGCAGAAACAAATCAGTGCAGGAACTGGGATATTTATTCAATAGGGATTTTTTGGTGTCTTATTTTACAGCGACAATTTTTGCATTATAGTTTTGCTTGCTGTGCCCCAACAGTGGTACAATGAATGAATGTTTCTCACGTCCAGACTGACACAGAGGCTCCATCGCCTGCAGCCAGACTTGGATCTCTGCAAAGAGGTTCATCCTACCCCCCAAACCCCCAGATCCAAGCCGTGGCAGGGCATCCCCCTGGCACGGGGTGTCTGAGCTGCGGCCAGTCCCGGGACCACGGCAGGGATCCCTGCATTGTGCTCCAGGCATCAATGCTCTCAATGGGATTAGCGTGGAGAAGGGGCGAAAGGCTGTGGGAAAACCTGCGTGTGTCATATTTCTCTCGTCTGCTGTCGCAGCTGAACGTCGCCACTCGGCCGACAATAGGGTTAAAAAAGTTAAGAGCAACTGTTGTGGTAGCTTGATTTTGAATTATGTATTCATGGATCTGCATAATAGCCTTTCAGATGGGGTATTGTTGTTTAAAGCACAATCTGGGAATTGTGAGAGGGGACTGGGCGGGCTGGGGGGAGAGAGGGATGGAAAAGCACAGAGAGTGAAAACCTGGAAAACTAAGACTTAATCAAAGGAGAGTGACAAATAGTATGAAATGAGATTTTCTTCCCTGCTTACTTTACCCTACTGTACCCTACAGGACAATTTTTCACTTGGAAATGCTGACTCCTCTGCCAGCCTAATAATACTTGTATTTTCTCTCCTGGCTAAGTTCTTAGAGCCCTAACAGGGGATGGAGCAAAGCTGTAAATGCAGATACCTGCTCTGCTCATCCTTGCTCGCCCAGGTACTACTGGATTTTCCTGTCTCTAATGCAGGTAAGATGAGCAATGAGCTTCCTTGGTTTGCTTAATGCAAGGCTGCAGCAATCAGATATCCAGGAGAGGAAGACTCAGGTTTGGAAAGGGACGAAGCTGTGAAGCAGCCAAAGGAGCAGGTTCACTGGCCAGTTTTAAGGAGAGCACCAATATGGAACTCCTGCTGCAGCCTTACTGACATGATCACCTTTTGTGCTGTGTTTGAGGACTTAACCTCCTGCAGCCATAGCTGTAAGATTCAAGGAAGAGGAGAATAGTTATTACAGCAGCCCCACAGTGCCCAGGAGCTGACACAGGGTTCAGCCTGGAAAAAGGGCTCCAGGAGCCCATCCTTTCCTTGTTCCTTAATGGGCACAACACAACATTGGGCTCCAAGCACATTTGCTTGTGAGCAAAAATGATTTTTCTATTATTTACCCTGTTTTGTCCCCACAGATTATATAGCAAATATAACGTAAAAAAGTATTTTCTCCCCCAAAAAGTCCATTCCAAAATCTAATCGTGCCGTGGTAGACCCTCCTCAAAGCCTTCAAGACCCTTGTTCAATGTGCCAGATGTGCTCCTTGACTGGGAGAACACATCCCCTTTATTCCACAGCACTGGAAAGTTGAAGAATTTTCTTTCTGCTCCAAGTCGATGTACAATCTGCATGGCTGTGCCCAAATAAACTTGCTGATTTGGCACGACTAGCATAAAATTCATTAGTAAAACATACATTATGAAGTCCCCAATCAACTAGATGTGGCCTGTGCTGCTGCTTAACAAACGTGCACATTGTCAGTTGTGACAGCCTCTGGAATTTGGCCCAAAGCTGCAGTGGCTTAAAGCACAGGGATTTTCCATACCATCTATTTTTAGTAATTATATAGAGTCTGCTTAGAGTAATACCTGGACTCCTCTTGATGTTCAATGTATTTATTCTCCCTGTGAGGTCGGGAGGAATGAACACAAGCCAGTTTAGCAGTGTTGTAGCTCTTTTCTGCTGAATAGCTGGAAACTGGTAAGGTTTGTGCTTCTTTATGGGGGAGGCACAGCCACAACACACGAGTTTGGGGCCTTTTCAATGCACTAGGTGCATTTAAAGGCATTTCCAGAAATGTTAGGTGGCTGCCTGCTATAGGTGGAGTTTAGACAGTATGTTTTTCTCACCCCTCGCATTTTTATTGACATTTTCTATGTCAAATATCACAGTTATGTAGATATAAACATAGTCCATTTTGCATAATGACACTTTTCATTCCCACAACTTATGAGCCAAGGAGGAGATGAACTTGCTTTAACAGTTGCAAAGAAACTTTTTGGAAGTGGATTGAAAGTGACTTTGTCTTTATCCTCTCCTAGAGCACTGGCTACTGATCCAGGGCTGGGCTGTCCAGTTTGCCCAGTGGGTCCTGCTCTCCCTGTAGAGCTCCACTCCTTATGTGAGTCTACTCCTGTGAGCCCACCTGTGGCTCTGCCCTGTGGAGCTGGACATGACTCTGTGTCTCGTAACTTCTTCCTTTTGTGCCATCTGGGCTGAGTTTTTCTCTCCTGCCACTCATGACATCTTTTGGTTAGCCTTGGCTGGTATTTTTTGAGTTAGTACCTGTCTCCTGTGACTCATGTTTCTCTGCCATTTGGCTTGTTACCATATGCCATTGCCTTGAGTCACTAGTGGATGACTAGGCTCCATCCAAACAGACAGGTTTTTCCTTGGGCTGGATTTTTTAAAAGGACCCCAGACTCGTCCTCCTGTCAGTCGTGGAACCCTTTGCACATCTACTTTCAGCTTCTTATATGCTTGACCAGCAGATGAATCCTCTGGCTTCCCTCAGGTTTGAGTGGTGTCCCTGCATCATGGTGTCAGCTCATGCAGCTACTGAGCTTGCTGTAAAATCCCTTCAAATAAAATATGGGCTTGTATGTACAGCTGCTCCCTCCTCGTGCCTCTTCTGGCACTTGATGAATTTTGACCAGTACCAGAAAATGAATGGTTGCACTGTTCTCTTGCTCAGTGAGAAGCTCTGCCTGGATCCTCCCTCTGAGATGTGCAGATATGGAAATAGGTGGCCAGACTCCAGCTCTGCAGGGCTGTTTGCATGGCACACTCTCCCTGCTCTCCCAGCCTCTGGAAATGGCTCCCCGAGCACATCCATGTCTTCCTTCTCTGCTGCCACAGCCTTGGAGATCTGTCTCTGGAAACAGGCTGAGAGATTTGGAGTTGTTCAGCCTGAAGAAGAGAAGGCTCCAAGGAGACCTTAGAGCTCCTTCCAGTGCCTAAAGGGGCTCCAAGAGCGCCAGAGAGGGACTTGGGACAAGGGTCTGAAGTGACAGGACAAGGGGGAATGGCTTCAAACTGACAGAGGACAGGGTTAGATGGGATATTGGGGTGAAATTCTCTACTGTGAAGGTACTGTCAGGTTGCCCAGAGAACCTGTGGCTGTCTGTCCCTGGAAGTGTTCAAGGCCAGGCTGGATGGGGTTCTGAGCAACTTGGTCTAGTGAAAGGTGCCCCTGTCCATGGCAGGGGAATTGGAACTAAATGGCCTTCAAAGTTCCTTCCAATCCAAACCATTCTGTGATTCATTTTATGAAATGGCTCTGACAGTCCTTTAACAGACCTTTATAAGCTGGATATTCTTTTCTCCAACTTTGAAATACTATTTCTACTGGAATATGATATTCATGGTCAATTTTTTTCCGTCCCACAAAACCTCTATCTCAACTCACCATTAGCTTCTCCACTAATGTCCCTCATCCTCCACTCCTGTGTTCCCCAGCTGCCACTGCAGTGTGGAGGCTCTTCTCTGAGCCTAGAACAGTTTCTCTTAAAAATGTCTTCTGCTGAAGAAAGTTTATTCCTATGTCCTAGAAAAGCTCCCACCCCTATTTGGCAAACTGTTTTGTCTTCCTAATTAAACACAGAGCCCCAGAGTGTTTTGCTCTGCAGTACAAGTATGCTTCCCTTCTTTTTCTCCCTTGTTTTAGTGTAGCATGTGTGAAAAGAGTGATATCTCTCTACAGCCTCTTCTCTTCTGAGGTTGCAGAAGTCCCTGAACACTTTTATTAGGTGTTCTAGAGCTCATTAATCTTGGCAGTGGCACATCATCCATTTCTTGTCTCTTTTCCCTCATGCAACAGAAAGAAATTTTACTTTCCTTTTCTCCTCTTTATTTCCCTCCTGGTTAATTCTGGAGTCAGACTCAGTTCTTGCTTCAATTGCTTGCACAAGTGTTTTTACTCTGGAAACTCGAGTTATTTGGCAGCCTGAGTCCACATGGCTGAGTCCAAGCTTGTGTTCTTATGTGAGAGGCAATAGTTAGAGCCTTTGCAATCCTTGTGTGTCTGTGACCCCTCCGATGTGTGACAGATGTGTGTGAGAGAAGTCCATGCTCACAGACCTTACATGCTGGCTCATGTGAGAACCAGGGCTCCAACACACCATCCAATTTCCCTGTGTCAGCAGAGATTTGGGAACAAGCCTCACGTCTGCTCCTGACCTTTTGCAGAAATGGTGCAATTCCCTTAACACAGACTGCAGTAGGAGGGGGTTTTGCCAATTCTTACGACTTTGCTTTTGCTGTGGGCTAAAAGTATGTGTGGAATGAGCTGTAGTACCCTCAGATGATGGTGCACTGAAGTCCACTTAGATGTCCCTCCCCATGAATCCTGTGAGATGTCCTACTCCAGCCAGTGCTGGCCACGAGCACTTTATCCACGGCCACTGTGGCCACCTGGTAGCTGTACCAGGAGTTGGTTCTCCTCCCTAAAGGGCAGTGGCTCTGCTTTCACAGAGGTCTGTGCAGCACCCTGTGGGTGGCAGGCTCAGTTGTAGCCCTCTCTGAGTCAATAACTACAATGCCTATATTCAGGCAACCCAGCCTGAATTCTGGCCTAGGCAGATCCTTGTTATTGATTCCCACTCCAGACGGGTGGTTACCAAGGATTATGAGGCATTGTGATGTCCAAAACTGGTTTGAATTACTCTCCCTCCTTAGCCTTTCTATGGACAGACCACCTAATCCCCTGCAGATCCCAATCAGCCTGAACAAAGAGTTCTAGGCTTTCTGGAAAATGCTTGGCACAAGGGGGATTTACTGCTGTGAGATGATTAACATTCTTGAGGTAATTTTAAATTAAATGAAGGAAACCATAGCATCAAACTGTAGCATTTCCAAGTAATTTCTGTAATGGAATATCATGCCTAGATGTCTGTGACATGTTTGATTTCTTTTAGGCTGGATTTCTAATTTTATTTAAGCAGTGCATGAAGCCTTACAGCCAGAGCCCTGAGATGTGCTCTTTTGGAAAAGTATGAATACCTTCTTGGCAATACTTGAGAGGAAAAATTTAAGCAGGTTGTAGTGCATAGGCCAACAAGCTTGTCACTTTGGATGTAGAAAATGAGGTCATCAAGATTTTTTTTTATTCCTGCTATTTTTAAGGAGATTGATGGATTAAATATTATGCAGAGTTGAAAGTTGGTTTTGTAATCTGTATTTTCTGTTTATTGACTATTGAAACACTTGTAAATGATTTAAGGGAAGGAAGGAAATACGAAATGAAGAGAATATATTACCAAATACTGGGTTTGCAGTTCTTTTTTAGGTACTCTTCTCGTGGACAATATGCTGTACCTGAATGCCATGGTATGTACATGAAATTTTTGAGTGTTACATTTCTAGTATGCAATAGCATATGAATCAAGTAGTCTGATTGCATTGATTTTAATTTAGGCTACTCCTGGATGACAATCATAACACAAAGTTTGCATTGCAACTGCTTTGGAAAATAATATCTGATTGCTTTAGACTGAAACAACCTGGGGTGCATTGGAAAAATAACACTTTGAAGTAAATAGCCCTTTTCCACAGAGGTTATTAAAGAATTGTGGATTATTGTAGCAAATTGCAACATGGAACTTTATTCTAATTCATAGACAAGAAAAGAGAGGTAAGTAATCTTTCTGAAGCAACCTTTTTTCACACAGTTGTAGACATGCATTCCTTCATGGCCCTGGGTCTGGTGTATAAAGAGTGGAGAGCAGGAGAGGCTTCTTAAAACTCTGCTTTAAAATGGTATATTGAGAGTTAAAGTATAAACCCACTTGGATCTAGATAAGACTCTGGGGATCTTCAATAAAGAAGAAAATGAGGTAGACAGGAAAAGTAAACACTCGTTCATATAAGAGTGCTAATGTACATTTAAAAGCCCAAACTCTGGAATCTTTATAGAATTGGACAAATACGTTTTTTTTCTGCTAAGTGAATTGCCTCTTTCTATATAAACAGCTTTGCTTGGTGTTGACTTAAAGCCACCTCATGAGCTTGGCACCCTCGACTCTCCCCTGGCTGCCACTCCAGGGACAGATCTCCCCAGGGTTTCAATGGACACTCCACTGGGAGAGCAGGACTGGCTGTAGCTGTGTCATTTCCCACCTCACAGCTCAGCTTTCCTTCCCCTTCACAGCTATTGTGTCCCCGAGTCATTGCTTTAAAACGATCCTCATGAGTTGTGGGGCTGTGAAGCTGATTGCCAGAGGTGTTTTCTGTGTAACTGCCTGGCTTCTCTTCCTGCCCAACAGTTGACCATGAGGATTCTTTCACTGGAATGAGGTGATAGTCACAGCCTATTTTTCTGTTGTGATTTGTAAACAGATTCAAGTGCTTTTTTAATGCCAACAGCTGCAGACAGAAGCAGCTTAAAAAAAAGGATGAAGTTAGCTAAACATGGTACAAGTCATTCAGTTAGGGAGTCATAGAAGTGTTTTAGAAAGGAGAGCTGCAACAGCATGTGGTTCATGGTGTTGTACTCCACGTGCAGATTCACTTAACTCTGTACCTCTGGGAAGCTGAAACTGTGTATAAATGAATATGAATCTGATCTGGAGCCATGTATAACTGAAAATAAACCTTACACTGAAATGCATTCATACTTGTGCAGTCCTGATGGTTCAGAGCAGGGTTTGTGAAAGCACACAGTGGTTGGAAATGAATGGGATTTGCACTCCTGAATCAGACACTTCAAATATACCTTTAAATTTTTTCTTTTATTTTTTTTTCATCAGACTCAAATCAGAAAAGCCCAAATCTGGTCTCCTCAGCTGTCCTATTTTTCCTTTCAAAGACTGTGCTTACCCTAAGCCTGAATTTGGCTTCTTTGTCTTCATAGGTAGCAAATTGTTGACTTTCATATTTTGATTTTCTACATAAGGACTCATCTGTCCTGACAGGCCACAGTACACATGGCTTGAGAAGCAACTTACAAGACCACATTGTAAAGCTGGCTAACAATCCTATGCATTTCCCCCCAATTTTCCTTGCTGTTTAACATGGAAGTCTTCCCTACACCTTTCTTAAACGCTATTTTGTAAACTCTGTGGCATTTAAAAAAGTAGCAGGATTTGTTAACATTCCCCTAAGTCTTTGCATTAGCTCTTTTGAAGGTGGAATGAATCCCAGGTAGTTCGTTTTCTTCTTGGAAATGTTCATAAGATTGGATGCAAAAATACGAATTTTAGAGTGAACGTGTTCTTTTAATTAATTGAAAACATCGTTTCAGGATATATTTTTAACCACTACCTTAAAAGTAAGCCAAAATCTGCCAGAATGGTAAATGAATAATGTGTACAAAGGAGTAAGAGAGCTGCTGGCTGAACACTGGTTTGATCAGACCCGCTGGCGATGCAGAATCGTCGCGCGTCCGAATTGCAGTAGGGACTTTTCATCTGGTACAGCCACGGCTCTGAATCCCTGCAGATACAGTATTTGCAAACTTAATCAGGAGCAACAGGTTTTTCTCATGACCTATTGTGTAGCCTCCCTTCTGAATGGGCTGTTGTGCCCTTGCATCTGCAAGCGGCTCTGGCTGCGGCATAAAGGGCTCCGGGCTGCCCTTCTGCCCCTCTGTATTTCACACTGGTGCCTAGAAATGGCACTACACATCTCTGCTTTCAAGTGACACCGAATGGTTCGTTTTCTTCTCTATTCATGGAGGATTTAATTGCCCTGCACATCAAAAGCGGAATATCCCCCAATTACCATCCTCCTGCCTAGAAAGCAGCCTAACTGCCTATCTCGGGATGTGTGCCAAGAGGAGAGTGGAAGTGTCCAAACACAGTCCAGAGGAGCCAGGAAAAAAAAAGAAACTGGCACAGAGAAGCAGGTGTTAAAGCACCTTTTTTTTTTTTTTTAAATTTTGTGCACCTCCATCTGTGAATTTCTGCGGAATATTTCATCTCCTGGAGCACGGTGCTTTTTAGCAGCAGAAAAGGCAGATACACGACTACCTTTGACAACTGGCAGGGATTGTGCCTTTCCATCCCAGGAAAAATGGGTGATTTTTAAGGTCCTTTCCAACCAAACCATTCTGTGATGCTCTGCGCAGTATTACTTAAAACTTTAATGTTGCTTTACCAGGAGTTTTTTGCAAGGTGCTAGATGCTCTTGCCTTTAAAATGCAGCTTCTCTCCACATCCTGCAGCTTCAGCTATTTGCCAGTTATAAGGAATTATTTGATGAAGAAACCAGGTCAAACCCAAACCGTGTCAAGAACTGGGATTTTTGTGAAAAACTAGCTTTCAGGTTGTTGTTGGGTTGTTGAATACAGTCTTGCAAACAAATAAACCTGATTTTTTAATCAGAAGACAATCTCACCTATCCTAGAAATTCAAACTTTGGAAATTCTATGTTGTTTCTTCCTCTTCACCCCCCATTTTTACCTGGATTTCTTTTGTACCTGTTTTACACACCTATTAGAAGATGAAGCTCTGTTTTGTTTGTCACTGGTAGGGTTTTTCTAATACAAATAAAATAAAGATGACTGCCTTCCTATAGTATGGGAAGCTCCCTGGATGTTTGCAAAGAATTCCCCTTCCAGCTTTGCTGTAATGGAGATCTCAGCCAGAAATGCTGGTTTAAAAAGTTTGTCATCTCATACAGGAGTCAGGAAACTTTCCAGGCTGATTATAGAGATATGTCTTCAAAGGAAATTAGGAATTTAGAGGAGACTTCACTGGAACTGCACATGAAGGTAAAGAATGTGTTTAAATTAGTAAGTAACGAGGAAATTATTCAAACTCCCTAGAGGTTGCCTAGATAGGACAGTCTGGGAAAAAACTGGCAGTGACTTGAAACCTTTCCAAAGAGACTTCCAGACATGAAAATTGACTTCTGCTCACATCCTGCATCCAAACCCTTCCCAGGATGACTTGGAAATGCTTTGCCTAGTGGATGCCACCAACTCTCCAGGGAACTGGCAAAGAGCAGGGGTAGCTGAGTAGATCCAAAAAGTGCTAACTTGCACCATGGCAGGGCTAGGGCTCCCAAAAATTTTAGGCCAGCTCAAGTAAGAGTCTTAACATTTGTCCCTTCTTCTTTTTTGATTTTATGATTCTATGATTCTTCCCACCCTCCCTTGCTGTACCTCTGTTGGCACTACAGCCTGCCTGAGTGACAGCCCCTAAATTTCTTTTGGGTGTGTGGATAAAAAAAACCCCTGTGCACAAGCTGCATCTTCAGGCTCCTATCCTGGAAATCTTTAATCATGTTAAGTGCATGAATAGTGTCCTTCAGGGAAATGCTGCTGTTTATGTGCTGCAGGTTAAGCCCAGGCACAAAGACATTCGGTATTAGGGCTTCTGGTGATTTTCTTGTACATGTATGTGTGGCAATTTCAAGTGTCTGTCTATAAATTAAAAGATTAAAAGTGAGGAAAATGGAGAGAGACAGAAGTGTTTTCAAGTCTCTCCTGGACGGAGGAAAGCACAAGGAGACAGGACTTTTGTGAAGACTGTTTAAGCAGCTGGAAAAAATGCCATTTGTCAGAGAATTATGATAGTCTAGTCTAGACAAGACGAGTGCCTGTTTCCAAATCCTGACAAATTAATGTGTGCTGCAACTTGGAAAGATAATTCAGATTTTGACAGAGATTTCTGTTGCAGTAGTATAAGTACACACACATATGCAGCAGCATATGCACATGCAGAGGGAAAATTCCATTTGGTTTACCTTGTGGATTTATCCCCGTGGTTTTTAAGTTGACTATCAGTCACCAGGGCCACAAACATAGCACCATGTTTGTAAATGCCCAATTCAGGGTAGTGGAAAGCCCTTTTTTCCCCTTGGCAGTAGCTAAAAACCCACTAGCTGTCATTCATGGCTGGACTGCAGACAAGCAGGGAGGAAGATGAGACATCACCTCACCAGACTGTGTGAACAGGCAAGCGTAGCTGGAGATCATCTTCACAAAGGGGGTGACCAAAGTCAAATATAAATAATCTTTCTGAGGTTTTTTTTTTATATTTCTTCCTTGCTACTTTTTTCAAGTTGGATCCCCCTGCTGCTTCTTCACCCTGCTCCTCCTTGAGAAGGAGAGTGTGATGGACAATGTGTGCTGCTGCATAAGGCTGTACTTCACTGAGCTACAACCCTAAGTGGCCAAACACTGACACAAATACTTCATCATGTCATCAGTATCTAATGTCTACACTAAGGAATCCATTCCCGTTTGCTTCTGAGCATAAGACAACCATCTGTTTATTGTCTCAGAAAAAAATTTTGCATGCTTTTATAGGTGTAATAAAACACAATTTCGTTGTCTGCAAGGGGTTGTGGCTTTTACTTCTAACCATGACTGAGAAGACTTGGGGACACCAGCTCCACCATCCCCTGTTGTTGTCGGCTCCTCTCAAACTGTCGTGACCTGTTTCATTAAAAGCTGTTCCTCCTGCACACTCCCTGAGTGTGGTGTTTAACGACAGATTTTCCCTGCTAGCATTGGTTTTCATTATTGCTCTTTGCACTTCCAGCATCTGGGAGCAGCGTACGGAGCATATGTTCCCTATAATTTATTTATATTTAGGGAAAGTGTGGTGTAGGTTGTGCAACGTTGAATTCCCCTTTCGATGGCTGTTTCCTTGATGTGTCAGCACAGTGTTTGCAGAGCATCAGTGCTTCCTGTAGTAAAGACTTGATTCACTGTTGTGTCACACCACGAATCCCCCTACGACCTCTAAGATGATATTTTTAGTTTCAAACGAGGGTTCTGATGCTGTGCAAGGCTCAGAAAACTATTTCCCTTTCCCCAAACACCTCTTTATATCGTTGTCTTTTGGATCCTGTTTGCTCATGGAGACCAAGGTCAGTACTCTTCAAAATAAAATTGGATGGCATAATTATTGTTCCGGCTCAGTTAAAGGCTTGAATGTTTCCATATTAATGTCTGTCATTCTCTTCTTTTGAATGACAGTGCTTCTGACTGGGAGCTGCCAAGAACAGTTTGAACATTAAAGATGCATGAGTAAAAACACAGTATTCTGTTAAGCCAGTCCATTTGAATGTCTTAGAAATATGTGTTCATATCACATCAAAACTGCCAGCAATGGCAGGGCTTTTCCTCTGCAGAAAGGGGGCCTTGTAAATAGTTGTATTCATTGGAGTTAAAATTAGGTTTCTGTGGTGTTGACTTGCAGCCAGGTTTTCCCACAGGGCAATTTATTTAAAAGAAAAAAAAAGCCCTAAAATAGTAAAGTGCATATGACATATTCTGTGAACTTAAGAGTCCATTTGGACTAAAGTTGTCTTTGTATTTCTTTCATCCATGATGCCTTAAAGGAACAGCATAGCAGAAAGCAAATGTCCTTTTCTAACACACGGAGTGTCAACATCTTCCTCCAGCATGAGCTTCTATAGGTGTATTCTAAAGGGTTATAGTTAGAGAAAAGGAATTAAATTCTTCCTTGAACCATTGATCTGAGAGAGTTTGCTCAGTACTTGGACCACAAAAATACCCTTTGTTCTCTGACTACATTGCATGGATTTAAAAAATTAAAATAGGATTCAGATGGATAATAATAAAAAATAGTAAACTTCATGAGTTGACCAGTACTGCTGTGCATCACTGAACAAGTAAACTGGAATTTGTGTTGCACATTGTGATATCCTTATTTTGGTACCCTGCAAAGGCAGAAGTCCCATTTCCTCACAGAACTGCCCACTTGGGTAGCAGTGAGTTTTCTTCCAGCCTTTTGGTCAGGGTAAGAAATAAATCTTGGACTTTCTCCCAGAAAGGCATTGTTCATTTTACCTCTCTCTTCTTCTCTCTCCTGGCTCAGCTCCACAATGCCTTGGAGTGGGGATTGCCAGTGCACCAGTGGAGTCCTCAGGAACATGGAGACTTCTGTATTGAGTCTGTCAGTATGAAACACTTTATAGAAAAAAATACAAATTCCTGATTCAATTAAATATAGGAGATATTGTGTTATTGACTTTCACATGGAATTAGGATCCACTTTCTGAGTTCTCCACTCTCCTCTGCTTTTGGTTTGCCAAAATGTTTTCCATGCAATTCACAGGTGGATGCTTGTTTAGATTTCTCTTGGAAAGGTCTTGTGGATATTGATGGAAAAAGTGACTTAGGGTTCAGGTATTATTATCATATGGATAATTTGTCCATCCTACTGAGCACTTCAAGGGAGTGAAATACCAATACTTTGTGCAAGATTTGTTATTCCCAAAAGCTACCTGTTCACTCTCAGTCCCAGATGGTGTTGCTGTACCTGCAAATCAATTACAAGTTAAATGAGCCCCCACATATGCACATTATGTTATTTGATTTTGCAGAGAGTAAAACGTACCAAATGAGGTTGGATCTCAACCCTTGTTTTGTTTGGTTTCTGCTAAAATTCTCATAAGATTCACTGCTAGAGCAGGTTTCCCTGAGCATAGTGCAGCCAAGGTGGAGTCTTAAAGATGGTCATAAATCAACCCAGATACAATAGCTCTCTTTTTGACACCTCCTGTAAGCCCCTTGTGAATTCCACTGGGTTAATTTACAATGTACTATAGCTTAAAAAACAAAATCCCCATTTGGAGGGCAATGTTACTGAAGAGTTATTCACAAAGATCAGTCACCCAGAAAAAAACACACATCAAAGGAAAACCTTTACATGGGACCTATGTTACCAACAATTATAAAATGAATGGGTGGTGCTTTATTATCAAGGAAAAACATGAACCTTGTGATGGAATGGTAAGGCAGTATAACTAACTGCAGTGGTTAAATCTGCTTCCAGTAATGGTCTAGATCATGGGGTTATGGATACAGTAATGGATGTCTTCTGTCCTCTGCTCTCTCTTTGGCTCAGAAGAAATACCTTCCAGTCTCTACCTCCCACCTTTTTGTTTTTCATTAACATCCTATTAAAGGGAGCCAAGAAGTATGAGAGACAGAGTGGTTTTTTTTTCAACATGCAAACTCCAGCTTATCTGTGAGACTTATATTTACCTTGTAGATTACACTTTCTGAGGTTTCATTTTATTTTGTTCATTTTATTTGAGACTTCAGTAGAACAAGAGCTTCTAAATCCAAGTAGCCAAGGAAGAATACAGAAGCATATGAAGGTGTAAAGAAGCAGTAGGATCAATAAATTGAAATGAAGATGCACTGAAAGTCCCTTACAAAGCTACTGGAATCTGTGACTGTTTTGTCCTTTCAGATTTTGCCCAGGCTTTGAAGGATTTGCTCTAAAAATTGACTTCTCTACTTCTCATTGAATTCAATTAATCATTTTGAATAAATGTGAATAAATAAATAAAGCATCCTCCAGTTCTTTACTTTGTCTATGGCAAAGTCTCTGCATCTTGAGTGGAGAAGACAAACCATTCTGCCCTTTTTTTCTTCTTTTTCCTGCAGGGTACGACAGCTAAACTAACATTTCTGCCTGCCAGCATCTCTTGGAGTGTGAAACTGAATCGAGGGCAAGAAAGAATAGTAGAAAGTCTGACAAGCAAGCTTTTTTTTTTAACATTTTAGGTGTGTAGAAAGACCCGTTTCTGTTTGCATTACACAAAGCTTATGGGGAGGGGTCTGAAAGTCCCTCCTTGCCTGTTTGCTTTGGCACTTACAGCAAGAAAGCCATTGAGCATCTGCCATGGGGCTTGGGCCTCCTCTGAGCAGGGAGCTTGGGGGGAAGGTTTGAGTGGACTGGGAGGTAAACTTGGATTTAGTTGACTTTTTGCTTATTTTTTCATCAGTTTGTTGAAGAAAATGGAATTGATCAGCTTCTTGGGCCAAGCCTGTGCTTTAGTCTGGCTCAGTGGAAGCGGGGACTGGAGCCTGCGTGGCGGGTCGTGTCTGCTCTCCCGGCAGAGCCGCGGTGCTGGCATTTCTAGAGGAGGCAGAAAAGCCTTTCCCTTCCACACACAACCTCCTGCTTCTCCAGTGCCAGTAAAAATAAGAGAACGGCACGGCTTGAACAGCAGACCTCCCTCAAAATAACTCTGTGGTCATGAGCTGAGGGCAGAAATTGTTCCTTCTCCGCAGCATATGTGAGATAAATTATTTGCGCGGTTATTTCTTCCCCCTGCCCCTGTTTTAAAAAGAGGGTTTGGATTTTTTGAGTGGTTTCCTTCAAGGAAGTGCATGAGAGCTATTAAATATGTATTTCTCTTGGAAATATCACTGGAGCCTTCTTTTCCTTGCATTGGAGAAGTGTATTAAAATATTTTCGCTGTGTGGAACTTCACTGTAGTATTTTATTAGGTTATTTTGCTCAGTCTTATCTATTCTTTGTCACTTTTAGATTAAGTGATTCCTCTGGCAACCGATAGTTTTTCCTAATCAGAAAATCCAGCTTGGGAATTTTTCTAATTTACTCCACAGCATACTTCAGCAGGGAAAATCTGAGGAATGCTGAGGCACTTTTGCTCACCCCCACTTACTGGCATCCCAAGATTAAAGTTCTTTTTCTCACCACAAACCCCTGACCCCTTTGCTTTCTGGTAGCTCAGCATCCTCTAGATGGCCCTTAGGCACAGCTTATGCAGGATATGTGCAGAGAGAGTAAGAATAGAGTTTCCTGCTGTGAAGGTCTTATGGATTCTGTGAAATCCCAGAGGGATTCAAGGAAATCTGCATCATAATGCACTGTTTGGTACAGGTCTGTGCACTGAGCGGGTACACAAAAGGTAACGGAAACTAAATGTGTCAGGCATCATCTTTCTAATCCCATGTGGGGTCTGTTTAATCTCTTTCAAAAGATGTCTTAAGAACTCTCAGTGTCTTCATTGAGCGCTGGGCTTTCACCGCTGCCTGTCTGGGGGCTGGGGCTGTGGGGTGCTGGGGCTCTGGTGGCCACATCACCCTGAGCTGAGGCTTAATTAACACATAGAGGCACGTCTGCTGCTAACCCGTCCTTGCCACTCGCTTCAGCTTGGGCAGGAGATCACTGTGTGTGAAGGAAGTGCCTGTAATCCTATACACAGCTTGTTGAGGGGCAGGAGGAGAGAAGTGGGAATTCATGCACTTTTCTATCTCAAATAGGAGAAACAGAAAAGCCCTTAGACCTGATATGGGCAGGGCAGAAAGTGTCGGGTCATCCCAGCTACAGAGATGTTAGCACTAAACTCCACCTGGATAATTAACCCACATATTCCTATGCTTTCACAGGCATTTCACCTGTGTTTTGCCTTCTGCAGAGTCCCCTGGCTCAGTCCTCGAGTTCTAGACTCAAAATTCAGTTTATGTCTCTTCCTGTGCAAATGTCAGCCCCCTAAGCCAGCTCTGGAAGGCTGAATGCCAGGGGAAAGTGGAACAGTGTTGGGAATTGCTGTGTGTTGAATGTTAAGAGTCTTATGGCCCCAAAAGCTGTAGCCTGCAACTGCTGTTGGCTTCTGGAAGAGTGTGCTTGTAGCATAATCCCCACTGCTTCATGGAGTTCGTCATGTTATCATAAAATCTTGGAGTGCTGTGTTTTGGAACTGACCTTTCAAAGGTCACCCAGTTCCACCCCTCTGCCATGGGCAGGGACACCTTTCACCAGGTGGACCAGGTTTTTCCAAGCTTCACCCCAAACTTGAAGACTTCCAGGGATGGAGCATCCACAGCTTCTCTGGGCAATATTCCAGGAAGGAAATGGTTGCACTGAGCAAGCAAAAATGGATAAGAATTGAAGCATTGCTACAGTCAGGCCAAACTTTTGTCAATATTGATCTTCAACTGCTTGTGTAGTTTCACAATAGTAACTTTTGGCTACTTTGGGCAGCATAAAGTGTGAGAGTAGAGAATAAAAGTTATGACCACAAGGGCTAATAATGAGAATGATGAATGAATCAAGCAGAATTTTTTCCCCAGTACTCAGAGATCATCTTTATTACAAAATTCTGAGCTAGCCTAGGAAGAAAATCTGAATACTTGAAGTGTCAAAAATCAGCAAATGACACACCATTCAGAGAAGAGTACACATTCTGCAGTGAGATGTGTTCTGTACACAGAGCTGGATGTACTAGTTGTGACTCAGTTGAGCTGCATTATGTCTATGTGTATAAAATGCTATAGACTTTGCAAAGACACAAAAGAAAGGGAGAGGTAGGAGAAAAATGCAGAATCCCTTTCTTTTAATCCATCTGCTGATGTTTGACTTAGCTACAGTGTAATGCCCAAAGAACAATGTGTATTCATTAACTGAACACTAAAACTTGTATGTAAATGTCTATAGAAAGAAGAAAAATGTAACACTGGTGAAAGCAGTCAAGCTTTGTCTCTCCTTGTTGGCACTGGGATCTTCAGCTTTGCCCAGCTGCTGCCTGACATGTTCAGCTGTGCTCCTGGGACAAAGGAGATGCATCTTTCCAGGGGATTGACCACCACCCCCCCATCTCCCACCCACACTCCATCAGACAAGGGGACCTGCTTCTTGATCTGCATCCCCATGGCAGTGCTCAGGGACAACTCACACCGTGGGGATGAGTCCATCTCTGTGTTCAGCCAAGGAGGGAGATGGCAGCAGAGCCTCTGTGCATCATCAGCCTCGAGCTGCCTCAACCATTGCACCCCCCATCTCCTTCGTTTATCCTTCAGTAGCATAAAAGTGGCATTTCAGGTGGCCAGAGCCTGATTTCAGGGGTGTCATCACCACGTGGGCCTTGATCTTCCAAAGACCCACCTGAAGTCCTATATCACCTTTTTAAGTGGTGCTTAGGGTGATGCTGTAATGGTAAATACACCAGGAATGCCCAGCAGGAAGAGACTGAAGCTGTTCCCGGTGGAACCAGTATGTCAATAAAGCCATATATCAATCATTATTTACAGATAGACACCCTGGGGCAAATTCTGGACTTTATATGTTTCAGTCAATGCATTGGCACTGGTCTTCATCACTCGAGGGCAGAGGCCCCAGAGTTTACTAGCAGGGATTTTAATTACCCTAATATATCCTCAGGTGATGACTGACAACTGAAGCACACAACATACTGCCCTTCTATATCTCTTCTGGCATTTTCTGGTGGTATTGTGTGGTCAGAGCTGGTGGAAAAGATTCAACTGCAAAATAAAATGTGCAAATACATTGAATATTTTAAAAAATTCTAGAACTTTCAGGAAAATGTAGCTATCTCTTCATTTATTTGTTTTAAATAGCTCTTTCATGTGTTGGGACAAAGGGACATTGTATTAATAGTGAAGTGTGAAATGTTTTTCTTGTTTGCTTGGGACAACAACTGGGAATACATGGATTTGCCTATTCACGCTTTATTGTTATGACAACATTTTTTCACAAAGTATTTGAAAGCCAGAGCTATGAAAGGAGTAAAGTTGGCTATAAATCCGGAGGAGTTTCATGCTTTTGTTTTAAGCTTGCATGTACAAGCTTTGTCAAAATTGTGAGTCTTTCATCCATGGTGTCTGCCTGATTCAAGGGTTCTTTTCTTGTTCAAATATCCTTTAGTAAAACCCATTTGACTGAAAGGCTGTGCAAACACGAGCTGGCTATGATAAGAGTTCTACATGAAACTTTTAACATGCTTTGCCAGCAGGAGGTTTTTTCAGCTGCTTGCCCTAGTAAATATTGCCTTCCCCCCCAGCCCAGTAAGTCTATTTTCTTGAAGTGCATTTCTCATTTATAATTGCTGTAATTTTGTGATGAATTTATGACAATAAACCATTCTGCTTCAGGTGAAATGTTAATCCACTCTGGATTATTGTTACTTGAAAAATAGTGCCCTGGTCCAAGGTGTGCTATTAAATCAAGCAGCACCAGAACTCAGGTCCCAGCCATGGCTAAGTTTGCACTGGAGATATTTTCTATGTCTCTCTTTCCTAAGTGAGCTGCCTGTCAAGCTTCCTTTAGCACCAAAATGCTAAAAGGCATCATAAGGAATCTAATCTTGTGACTTTGCTGAGCACAGAAAAGGTACTAGAGGAGAACACATTAATCAGCTTAATCAGAGTCAAAACACATGGGTTTTCTTTAAAATGTGTTGGTCACATACAAGGGCATCATTGCATGGGCAGGAGCTGAGAACAGAAGGGTTCATCTAAATGCTGTCCCAGCTCTGTCACATCCAAGTGAGTTGTTCAAAAAACAGCTGTTTGTTCTGTAACAAATTACTCATTTCATGGCCTACACAGCCTATTTTCTCCAGCTAGTCTGGTTCTGCAGTGGGTTTATAGGAAGAACAAGGAGCAAAACTTGTCTTTGAAAAACTCTTTGTTTTGCTGCTGTTCATTCCTGTGTTGCTGTTTTAAAGCCTGAGCTTTTCCAGCTCACCTTTGCTTTTCTTGGTGAAGGTCTACATTGGCATACAGCTCTAAGACAGGAAAACAGAGACATTTTACCACATGCCTCTGCTAAACACAACTAATAACATGCTGGATATTTTCCACTCCACCCAAGCTGCATAATGGTTCATCATATGAAATGAATTTAATTCTGTGCAATGTTTTGATGAGTAATTTTAATCAGGGTTGTGAAGAAACTGCTCTCAAGTCTGGAAATGTAAGTGCTTCCTGTAGTAAACAAATCTTGTGGTTTTACCATTTCACTTAATTTGGTTTTTCAGATGACAGAACATGTTCATTCCCTTGTCCTATGGTCTTCAAGGCTTAGGAGCAGTTTTGTAGCCCAGTTTAATTTGTTCCTCCTTCAAACCAGGGGAGAGAGAAAATGTAGTTCTCACCTTTTCCTTTGACAAGTCTGAAGTCTTAACTGTGACTTGTGTCCTTTTACCTGCCCTTCCCACAGCAGAAGGAGCCAAATGGATCTATCAAGGAAATCTCTTGGCTTCTGCAATAGCTGCCAGGATGATTTGGGTCCATGGGTCTTAAGTAATCCCTATTGCATGTCCTGAACTCCCGGGTGCTTTCAGGGCTACTATACACAAGCCTTGTTCCAGGCTAACCTTTGAAAGCAGAAAGAAGTTGCAAAATGAGTGGCTGTTATTGCATTGTAGTTAAGAAGAAGTTCATATTTGGGATGGAAGAGCCTGATCTGCTTCTTGGACTGTCCCAGACAATCTGTGGCAAAAAAGGCCGAGGTACTTATTTGTCCAGAGCAAATATACACAGAAATTCAAAACTTAAATTTTCATTTGCTGTGTATGTTACCCGTAGGCAAATGAAATATGTCACAACTTCTGCAAGATATAGAAGAACATATTAAGGAAAAAAAAATCCCCAGGCTGTCTGGATATTGATTTATTATAACTATCTTATGCTTTCAAACTCCCCATCCCTACAGGCTCCTGTGGGCTGCTGCCAGGAAATGCATCACTGTGGATACAATGTGTGTATTTACGTGAACACCCAACACAGGTCACAACTGCAACTCTTGGAAGCAGATTTCTGGAGAAAATGGGAATGGTCGAAAATCAGGAATTCACATTTTAAAAATGCCCTCCGATATTTCCATGTGATTCTTTAATTTTATGAATTTTTCATTGATAATTTTGTTTCCCGGAATGTTTCCAGCGAGGAAATACAAACAGGAAAGTTATGGTCATTTTAATATATATGTAAATAGGAAGATGATGGTGTGATGCAGAGGTTATTAATATTTAGCAATACTCCACCATTTACTATTGGTAAGCACCATTTCACAACCCAGTTGGAAGTTTAAAGTACCGGTCCCATGAGCTATCCTGTCTCCCTCTTTTATTAAATTCTTTGTCATGGATTTGTCCTTTGCCAAACACATCACCTGCTATTTCCAAACTGAGAATCTCCAGATGTTAATTTTTTGCTAAGGCAGATGTAATGTTCCCCCTGAAAAGCGCCACGGCAAACAAAAGATGCATGCTGTTACAGAAGTGACAGGTTTCTTTTCCTGGCAGGTATTCAATAGGCTGAGAGTGCAGGGAGTGCCTGCTGAAGTTCATGAGTCCTAAATGGCAAGAAATGTCTTTAAATTCCACACTGCAGCAAACAGGGATGTGCAGCTCTTGCTACTCTGCAGCATCTGTGGTGCAGGCTGGACACTGATGGGTGTTAGAAACTGTCCTGTCTCTCCCCACAAACAGTTCTAGGAAATATTGCACAATATTTCCTCAAGTATTTCAGCCTTCATTTGCAAAGAAAGACCATCTGACCATTGACTGTGGCCCCCAGCAGCAGAAAAGCCCCAGACTGTGCAGTGCCCCAGCTGCCTCACATGGCCTGTCAGTGAAAGGGTAGTGAGGAAAACAGCTCTAAAGGGCTTCATCTTCTGATCACTGGACTTTATACCTTAAAGCCCTTCTCTGTGGCAATCACTGTCCCCACTTGTGCAGCACCTGCTGTGTGGTGATGTTCTTGCTGTTGCATCTCCCCCCACTTGGGAGGAAGAATCTCACTGCTGCTGTTTTACAGAGCAGATCTGAAAAGAAGAATGAAAAGGCTTGTGCAGCATCTCGATGGGACAGAGGTGAATTCAGAACTTCAGTGTCACAAGAACCTCACAAGCATCATAATTCCTTTCCCTTGTTCTAAAGGTTTCTGCTAATTAAGCCCAAATGGGCAACATCATCCTGAGGGTGTGTGGCAGCTTCTACCTGGCCCAGAAAATGCTCCTGCCTGGTTGGGTGAGGTTGGGAAAGGTTTCCCAAATGATTGCTGTCCATGCAGTGCTGGGTAGGGATTTATGTCACATCTGAATCACTTGTCAATGCTCAACATGATAACTTGGGATATGGAGATTGCAAAAAACGAGATTGGTCTGAAAGGAAGCCCAAGGCATGGACACTGCCAAGGTGAGTTGTGTGAACAACATGCATTTAACAGAAGTGTAAATCAAAATATTGATTATCTATGACATGGGTGATTTCACAAATTATGTTGGCGCTATATTTTGTTCCCTAAGCTGTTTAAGGAGATACTGCATATCCATTAAAAAAACCTTGTAGCTCAGCCTTTCCTTGTCCTTCACGGCAGAAACATATCTGAGTTGTATCTATCTCCTCTCACAAGGATTGTCCAATACTGCCCTTCCCTGAGTGTTAACCTGATTTATTTCTTACTACCTGAAAGACTGATTTCTTCATTCAGCCTGTCTTTTATCTACCAACATTCTCTTTGGTTCTGTTGATAACACAGTTACTGCAAAACAGACAATTCGATATTTTTTTAATATATTGGATTTTTAAACATTAAATATCTCAACTTCCATTTCCTACAGACAAAGCAGGCTTTGATTCTATCTGCAATGAGGGGGTTTAAATTTGGTGAAGCTTTAAGATGTACATTAACTGAGCCCTTTGATCTTCTTCTCTTCCTTTGTAAGTAACCTTCAGAGCAAGTCCAAGAAGCTGAGCTGGAGGACGTAAGTCTGGCTGCTTCATTTCTGTGCAGAGACACTGGATCAACACCTGTGACACACAGCTAGGAAAGGATTCCACATATTGTAGCACTCACTCCCCTGCCAACATGGGGACAGAACAGATTGTCAGCTTCTGTTGCAGCCATCTAATAACCCACCATCTGTTTTCCATTTTTAATTTAGACACGAGCAATAGACCTGAGTCAAAACTGCGGTTCCAGATCCCATGGGGATTGCCAGAATTTCTTCTGAGTTTAATAATTAAATAAACAAGAAAAATTATTTAATCTCTCAGCAGAAATCAGTCATGCTGTGCACGTGCCTGCACACTCATTACCTCATTCATTCCAACCCCCACACTGTTAGGGCTTGTTCCTTGTCACATCTCAAGTCTGTACCAAAATTTCTGCAGGGCAGGGACTGTGTATGTTTGCCTGGTAATGTATCTATGGGAATAACGTCAAATACTAATGGTATTAACAGCAAGTGTGAAAGGTAATTTGGAAACTGGAGTTAATTTTGAAGTTTGGCTCTTCAGTTCTTCTTGAGTAATCAGGCAGAAAACAGGGAGAAGAAAGAAACATGTCATTAAATGTAATTAAAATTAGGATTTGAAATTAGAAATATCACCAAAGCCATAATGGGTATCAAGGAAATGGCAACTCTGAGGGACCACTCCTCCTCTCAATTCCTGTGACAATGTTGTTCTTTCCTCAGTCATCAACTTCTCCTCTTCAGTTCTGTTGATGCATTCCCAACCTGTTTTCTGGCAGCCCAGGACAGGTGTCTACCTGGAGAACTGAAGGAGCATTGATATAAGAGAATAATATTACCAAAGTACAGGATTTGAGGGTGAGGCTTTCCAGGGGCTGTCTCAAACTACTGAGAACTGAGGAATCATCAAGATTAAGCTCCAAAATGGAGCTAATTCCTGAAAGACCTTTGCCTTCATCTGAAGCGATAATCTCAACAGGAGAAAGAGAAAAGGGGAAAATCTGTCTTCCTGCTGTACATCACTTGAAGGCAAAAACAGCTAAGTGACCTCAGGTGGCTCAATGGACTTGAGTGGTATCAATCTGCTTTATCTGAACTGGAAATGATTGCTAGAGATACTCCTCCTGTGGTAAATGATTTCACCTTCACCTTGCTACCAGTGCCTCCAAATTCATATCAAGTGCAACCATTTCAGGATATAGATACTGATTCTAGAATTAATTGTTTTGAGTGGGTTTCTCAGCACATAAACCTTGCAGATCTAAGGGCTGGGGCATCTTAGCCCAACTTCCATGTTTCCAGGAGTCTGGCATTGCTTTAGATTGGATACAAGGAAGAAATTCTTTGCTGTGAGGGTGGTAAGGCCCCACAGGTTGCCCAGAGAAGTTGTGGCTGCCCCATCCCTGGAAGTGTCCAAGGCCAGGTTGGATGGGGCTTGGAGCAACCTGGGATAGTGGAAGGTGTCCCTGCCCATGGCCAGGGTTTGGAACTAGATAGTCCTTAAGGTCCCTTCCAACCCAAACTACCCTGTAGTTCTGTGATTTAATAAGGGATTCATTGATGATATCAGAGGTTTGACAAGCATTTATTATTTCCTTCACAAGGAAAATAGTGGATAGTCCAGTCCTTTGCTCCTCAAAGATAAGGCATTTATTGATTGATCTGGGCCTATAGCACTCAGTTTTTGTTGTTCTTTTTCAAGTCTGTGGCACCAAATCCTACCCAAGGATTTTCAGCAGCATCTCAGACAGTCCTCAGTAAAGAATTGGATGTCTTGAAATGGGGTAGACGTCCCAGTGTTCCTGACATAGCTGCAGGGACTTCTGCCACGTGTTCCTATTCTCCTTGGGACAGCAAACATGGCAGAAGCCATATTCCCATGGAGTGCAGCCAGGTTATCAGGATGAAGTGGAGCTGGATTTGCTGTGGTGAAGACTGCTGGTGAGAGAAATCAGCTGGAGCTGCATGGCTGGATGCTAGCAGGAAGATGAGAGATGTCTCCCTCCTTTTGGCATAGTGAGTTGTTTTATCTATTTTGTTTTCCCCTGTCACACCAACATGGTGAACAAGCTGACAGCACTCATCTAGTGTGTGAGCCAGCAGAGAAGGGGAGCAGCAGAACTGCTGAGAGTCACAAAGAAATTATGTGGGACTGGGACAGACTTCCCTCTGGGTCTTACCTATGTTTTAAGACCTGGAATGTAGCCTTGGAGTTGATTAGAGAGCTTCTACCTTCCTCCAGCTCCAGCCCTACCCTCAGACGGTATCTGAGCTTCTGAGTTGAAGGGACTATTGTCATCTTAGTGCCCCTGGTGTTATTCCTCCCCAGGAAAACAAGCATGTGGCTCTCTGCAGGGTGAGACAGGATTTGGGCATTGCGTTCAGGCCTGGACCTCTGAATGGAAAGACTGAGCTCTGCACACCATGGAGCAAAGCTCCTCACAGCTTTCTGCCCAGAAGCTGTGTCTCCTCTGCCAACTCTCAGCTGTGCCCAGCTTTCCCAGAACATCGTGCAAAACCATCCTACGCTCTGCTCCTAATTGCAAGGAGCTCAAAATTAGGACTGGGATAGGTGAGTATTGTCCTGGTCCAGTTTTGGAAAAGCTGGTTCATGGGAGCACACCACTGAAAATATCTGCTATGGAGGTGATCCTACAGAGCTCATCTAATGTGAAGGAAACAGCTTTTGTCTGAGTCTGCCAGACCAGAAACAAAAAGAGATTTTTTTTTTTTTTAAGCATTTCAGCTGCTGCCTGACTGTTGCAACTGCCCTATTATTTGCTGCATCATTCTTCACCCTCCTTTGGGAGGGACGTGGAGGGCAGCCCTGCTGTTTAATCACTTGCCTTTACTGCTCACTTGTGGCTAATACTTGCTCCTCAGCATGGCAAGTGGAATGCAGTAGCGCTGCTTTGCATTACCGCCCTGGAGCTGAGAACCAGGCCAATATCATCAAAATTCAAGGCATTCCTTTCCCAAACTCACTTTACATGGAAAAGTACCCTTAACTCTCTCTAGCCCTGAATCCCAGGCTTGAGGGCCTCTTTACCTGCCAATGATGCTGGGCAAGCTCACAGCCCAGATAAATCACAGGCAGCCGGGGATGGGCGGAGGCTCCCGTTTCACCACTTGAAAGGCAACTTTTAAAAGCTGGTTGGAATTCAGCCTTTAATTTTGCACCCACAGATTTGAACCCATAATCAGATGTGAGCTTGGATCTGCAGATCTCATCTGTTGCAGCACTAACACCATCTCCTGCATGCTGCCTGCCTAATCCAAAAGAACAGTTAGGTAATTAAAGGTCTGAATGTGCTTAGCTTTTCCCACCACTAGTTATGAGCAGGGCATTAAAAAGCATTGGGTCCTTTGCACAAGCCCTGGGTAAGCAGATTCCTGTCCTCCTTATCTCCTGGTCATTCACTCAGTGTCTGTAAGTGCTCCCTATGGCTTTCCCATTTCTCACAGGCTGCTTTCCTAAGAGAAGCCCTCTGACATACTGCTCCAAATTGAATTATCATTACTATCATTGCTGTTGTTTGTATTATTGTACAAAAAACTCAAACCCACACACCACAAAATGAGACATTATTTAGTGGGAATTCTTTAAAATAAATTTATATTATTTGAATTTCCAAATCCAAACTTCAGGAAATATTTTTATGCAGCATATGCATCATTCACTGCTTGGGGCTGTGCCTGTGGGCAGCTGGAGCCTCAACATTGCTTCCAGGAGAACACTGCTCCACACAGCCCAGCAGAAAGTTGTTATTTTTACTGGCATTCCTGCTGCAGCAGAATTTGGAAGAGGGCATGGAGGAGCTTTATGGCATGGTCTTCTTGTTCTTGTTGTCACTGGTTCAAAAAAACAGATAAATTTTAAAACTGCAGCCTCTGTTCTCTGCATAATGATGGGGAAAATGGTCCTCTGGTCTGCTTCCTTACTTGAAATGTCACTCCACACCTGAGAGAAAAAGGAAGGGAAGTAAAATGGAAAAAAGAAACATTTCTTTCCTAAGTGTATGTAATAAGAACGAATGGGAAAGGGATATTTTTGCTGGGATACTAAAATGGAAATATTCACCAATATTTGTGTTTACTGCTGGATAACATAATATTTAAACTACCTCATTTACAGAACTGTGGATTTAACTCATAGAATGAAGTCCAGTGGAGCAAAATGATTTGAGTTACTTTGAAGTAGGTGATTCTCACAAATATTGTAGTATTTTATTAAGAAAAAAATAAGTCTCTGGACGGAAACAACTGATGCTTCATCAGACTTTGGATGTCCTCTCACCTCTCCTGTGGGGCTGTGATCTCAGTGATCTGACTGATATCCAGCTGGAAGTGAATGTTATCTGAGTGTGTTCCCAATGTCCAGACACACTAACCAGGGATGGTGGCTGGAGAATTCCCCAGAGAAGCCAGCACATGCCAGGAAAATATCACTTACAGTAAGTCACTGAAAAGGAGCTGTACTTTGCTCTGACTCTGATCTCAGCAGCATTTCTCAGGCTGGATCATGATTAATTCTGTGTCCAGGCTAAAAATTAAGATTGTTTTTTTTTTAATAACTGGGCATTGAATTTGCTTTTTTTTGTTTCTTGACTCATTTGAATGTGTCAGGGAAAACCTTTTTCCTGATCTAGAAAAGCTCTGTAAATCTCTTATCTTGCATCCTTTTTAATACAGTGATCCTCCTCTCCATCTTGCCTTTCATTCTGGAACCTGCTGCACATCATTTGTCATAAGCACAGGCTTCTTTCTATGTCTTGAGGTTCATTTTCTTCTTTCCATCCTTTTGCATTCTTTAACTTGCTTTGTCACACTTGAGAATGTAAAAGCTATGGAATAGAAATTTTACCTCTACAAAAACACACCCATGGTGACATGCAAACCATGATGCAGAAGGTACATTGTGTTCTCTTGAGGGCTACTGGTGTGTCATCAGGAAAAAGTTCCTTTTTTTGAAGATTAACAAAGAGCATGGAAACCGAGTGGAATTTATATTTCATAGAAACATTGAGGTTGGAAAAGACCTTTAAGATCATTGAGTCCAACTATAAATTTAACACTGCTAAGTCCACCACTAAGCCATGTCCCCAAGTGCCACTATTAAGTCACAAAGCTTAGTGACTTTGTGCTCTTTGTCATGGTTGAACTTTATGGAGGACCAAGATAATGTCAGATACCATGTAGGCAATAGCTAGGTGGAAAACCACTCACAAAACCTCCAGGATTTGGGTGTTGATGACGTTAAATGTAATTTCCACCAATTTGCTGGGAGCAATGAAGAGCTGGAGTCACCCACCTCGCTGGGTAGCTGTTGCAACAGGACCCTGATTGCTCCTGGCCCACTGACATGCTCAATCCAGCCTCTTGGCCCACTTCCCATAAGGATAATTGGATTTTTTTATCCTTCTCCTTGCATTTCCACTGCTTGTTAATTGCCATACGATATTTACTCCACATTTGCTGCCTTAAGCATTGAGCAATATTAGTGAAGTGTCCCAGCAGTGGAAGTGGTGGGGGGTTTGTGAGGCTGTGCAGGCTCCTTCAAGATGAAAGACCCTGTCTTAGGAATATCATGTTTTATTATTTATTTAAAGGATGTTTTCATGACACTGCAATTTCTAACCCAGCATGGCGAGGCCATAAAATAATAGTGGGTCTGTTTGGAAGAACGTGTTTTATTTGGCACATTTCTGGAATAGCAGTACAAAGGAAGAAAATAGAGTTTCAATGTTTATGGCAGCTGGGCTCTCTGTCCATTGGTAGCCACTCACCACAAATAACTGCTTGCTGGTGCCCACACATGATATTTTAAGATCCGAGCTCTTAAAAAGAAGGTCTTAAACATCAGCAATATTTAGTGCTGTACAGCCTTCTGGCCACCACATAATGACTGCAGTGTTTTTTATGAAAATGAAACTCATCACATTCTGGGCTTTGCTTTAAGACCTCACATCAATCACTCAACCCCAAGCTGTGCCTCACACCTTTTCAATTCCCACAGCCCTGGTCTTTCCGTTACGTTAGTCTTAATGTCTCTTTTTTTGCCTTCTTCCTTGCTGCCTGGTCCTGGAGGAAATATCCTCTCTCCAAATATCGGTTTGCTGAACAATCCTCTTACTGATCTGGTGGAAAGAGGGAAACTTGGTCAGGTCTAGAAGGCAGAACCAATTAGAGCACACTTATTGACTGTTACAATAAAACCAAACATAAGTAGTAGAAACATCAAGCAGAAGGTAAGACAAGTAAAGGAAAAAATATTTTTGTCCACCACAAAATTAATGGTGGGGCTCATTGCCACAGGATATTGCAAAGGACAGAAATAGAAATAATTTTTAAAAATTAACTAAGAAAACGAATGAAGGCTGAATTCATCACTCGTTATGAAATGCAATGACTCAGATGAAAAAAGCAGCTGAGGAAACTCCGAGGAAGTTGGTAGGAGCTATGAGGACCAGGCATCCAATGCTGGTATTGTGGGAAGTGGGATGGATCTGACTCAGCCAATTGACTCAACCACTCTTACGTGCTTTTCAATCATTCTGCTCATAAGGAATAAAACAATTACAAGACACAATTACAAACTGTTACAGACTGTATAAATGCAGTTACTTTAAGGTAAGGGTTTGCCTTGCTGATGAAACAACCCAGTTCTTTAACATTTTAATCTCTGTTTCTTCCTTTCTGCCTAATGTTGTCTTTCTCTTGCTCTACCATGACAAGTTTTATTTTGCTGCTCCCCAGGGCTATGCCTGTGGCTTTCTGCCTGTAAGGCTGTCTCATACAATTAATACAGCAGTTTATTCATTCACTTTTACTTTCCCCATGCCTTGACAACCTCATATGCTACAGCTCTCCCTTGGTCTTTAGTCTCCTCTCATAATGGACAATAAAAGCTGCACAAACCCTGACTACCAAGCAGGAAGGTCAGCTGGACTTTTCCAAAGTGCCTGGTCCCTTATCACAGACCCTCATAGTGAAAATGGGGTTCAACAAGCATTGGGGACAGTGCTGAGTGTCTGAGAACTCTTCCCATTGCTCTACTTTACTTTGAAACCCCCCCGCCCCTGCTGGTTGTTTTGAATTATGGTTCTGGCCTGGGATCACTGAATCACACAACGTGACGTGAGAATATATATTACAAACAGAACACAAAGCTGTTCTGTGACCCTTGCTTGCCTTAGCATCACTTTATATGTTGTGGCTCAGACAGTGCAGGATGCAGCCAGCTGAATTTCTCGCACTGAGGCGGCGCTTTCCTGTCTAGGGTTGCGATACCAAGAAGGAAATTAAAGATAAGCCACTGCTTCAGCAACCTCGTTTGTCTTGTCCCTCCTCATTTGAGATGCTGGTGTACCACGAGATACTGAAGAGCTTTGTTTCAGTGCCTTGCTGAGGATGCTGGGCAGCGGGGCAATGCCCAGTGCCACCAGTCACCAGATGTCCCGATGCTGTGGAGAGCGAAGGCGCCCGCAGTAAACAACCAGGGACAAAGGGGACTCTGAGGAGGGGGAATGGGTTTGTACCAGGGCTAGTAACTACCTGACATAACAAAGGGGCAATTCAGCTCCTTGGGGTGGCGTACTGCTGCACGGTGCAGGAAGAATGAGTGGGGAAAGATTAGCAAGGCTTGGCTTGTGCAGGCTGGCACATGATAACGTTATTGGTTCTGTCATTTGATGCCGAGTGAAGAATGCAGAAAGAAAGTGCTTTTAGTCAGCTAAGTTAGATGTTGGTAAGGTTATTTGGTGGTATTTTCTGCTCCGTTCCCTTTTTCTGTCCCCCCGAGTCATTACTCTCCTCCTTTCATCAGGTGATATTCCTGGTTATCAGGCAGCACCAGGATCGCAGGATTCCTGGCATAGCAGTGTCAGTGCTCACCCAGCAGGGATTGATACACTCAGAAATTGTTGTGGTGGCTCACCAGCTGTTTGGGCAGGCTTTGGATGGATCAAAAACTGGGTGTCTGGCCTGGAGCATTCCAAATGAAGAAAAGGCAACTCACAACTGAGGAAAAAATGGTCTCATGAAGTTTTTGCTCTGAGGGACTGGATAGCTCTGCACAGTACACGCTGAGAAACCCAGCATTAAGCATCTGGGCTTGAAGTTTGTACTCCTGTGTGACACACTTTGTAAAACAGAAATCTTAATGTAAATAGAGGCAGATAAAGGATTTTTTCAAATGGCCCGTTGCCATGAAGAAAAGGAGCCTGGGCAAGCAAACAAGCAAAGGCAGCTGAGAGAATGGGGCCATAACTCACAGTGCATTTGTTTACTTACTTTGGCATGAGATGCAGGTGTGAGTTCGTTCTTTGTTTCTTTCTGCAGGCTGAAGGAAGGCTGCCTGCTCCTTGCCATGCAGGTAAAATAACTCCAGTGCTGAAGAATACTCTTTAGCCACCCTTTTTTAATGAAAAGCCTTCTGGAAAAAAGAAGTCAGAGGAGGAGCTAAAGTTAAATAAATAAAACCTGCAAACTGTTTCATGCAAGGCTCTTACAATGGTTTTCATTTATTCTCCTCACCTCTTTCTGAAATAACCTAAACTGAATGTTCATGGATTACTCTCCCCAGTTTTGCTTCCTGGCATAGATCTTTGCACATTTTCACCTCTCAGATGTTGCAAATCTCCACGCCCCCATCCCCCAGTGTGGACTCTTTAATAGAACCAAGAAGAGAGTGTGTAGTATTTTAAACCCTGTAAGGACTTTTTTCATACACATTTTTTGATCTTAGACCCTTTTAGTGGGGGTTTAATGGTATGTTCACTTCACAGAGAGTTTGGGAGAGGGGAAAGTGTAAGAGCAGTGGTGAGGATGGCTGAGTGGAGCACAGGCAGGAGCTGCTGGCTACCAAGGGACAGGTTTTGGGAAGATGGGCCACACCCAGCCAGTGGGATGGATAACAGGCAAAAAAGGAGTACTTGGAGAAAGTAACCTGGGTTACTAATGCATAGAGATAGAGAGGCTGGAGAGCAGGAAGAAAGAGAAAGAGAGGGAGAAAGAGGAAGAGCAGACAGCTGCTCTGTGGATGGTCCACGTATTTGGCTAATGATGGTAATAAAATGAGATTAGCTGCTAGTCCTGGATTGATGGCCATGGCAATTGCCAGACACTGTTTCCCTTCTGTGAGCAAAGGAAGGTGGTGGCATGTGGGAATTACCTTTAAAAGCTCATTAGCTGGGTGTTAAGTCTCATCAGACAGTTAACATTTCAAACAACTACAACCTGGGTATAATTGCAGCCTCCGTAAATTTGTTTGCCCCATTAATACTTGTCACTATCAATTATTTAATTCCCTCTCAGCTGCTTGAATGCTTGTTTCAAACTGGGCTTTACATGGCTTTATTTATTTGTTTCTGGCCAGAAGATAGCAGCAGCTTTTTAAACCAGAAGATGTGTTTTCTGCTCCACGAGCTCTGTAATCTGAAGGTAAGAGATCAAGCGGGAGATTTGACAAAGACAGTGAGGAAGGTGTGCTTATACATCTTTGGTTGGATGGTACAAAATCCATAGGAAATTTCTAGGGAGAGTGCAAGCCCAGGTTTGAAAAGACTGGTGTTGGGAGGACCTGGCTTGGGTCTCACAGATGTGCCAAGGAGTTTCTACCAAAGCAAAAGGAGCCTGAGTCATGCAGGAGACTTCTGCTCGTGTTTATACCAGCAACAGGAGAACCATAGCAGCAGGAAAACAAACTCTGGGAGAGACAACAGACAAACGAGACAGCCCCGGGGAGCAGCAGTGGGTTCAGTGGGGATGTCAGGAGGGAGAGAGGGTCACCTGTCCTGGAGCACTGGGAAAGTGCAAGAGGGGTGAATTGTCCCTGCAGCCTGATAAGGAAAATAATAACCAGGAAAAATCTTTATTAGTGCTGACTCAAACATTTTTGCCATATTTTACCTCAGAATGTTTGCTTTCATTGCTGTCGATTTTTTTTTTCCTGGCTGCTGTGTCTCTGCTGAAATGTTTGTGGCACAGATGGCTCCCTGGTAATTTCTGTGTGTGTCCTTTCAGGAATATGCTGCTCCAGGACAGCTTTTTAATTTTTTTTTTTCTTAAAGTGACACCTGTTGTACAGGAATATTAATTGGAGAGAGCAATAAAGTTGGCTGACAGGTGAAAACCTTCCCTTGATCTCCCTTTGCTTATGTTAATGCTTCTAAGCTTATAGAATCAAAATAATTAATTAAGGTGGCATTTCTGTGGTGGAAGGGAGAGTGTTCCTTTGGCTCTCAGCTCTCCACAGCTGCTCAGCTGACATGTGAGCAGGCATTTCTGTTCAGTGCATATGTGGCACTCTGCGGTCCTGGCGACCAAGAATAAGAGTTTATTTTGGAAACTGCTAATGGCTTTGTTTTCACATTTATTCCCTTTGCTGAGAAAGGCTGCAAACTGTTACTGTGACCTTTTGTGTTTCTATGATAAGAAGCTGTTTTGGAGGAAAGCAGGTCTGATGCTTTGGTCACCCAGGAGCCTTTGGAAAGGCCTCCAGCCCATCCATGCAGAGGGAGGCACGATGCTGGTTGCAGCTGGATATCCACATTATCTACAGGCTGGATAATGTTTGCTAGGGTAAATATTTAGAATGTAGGCGTAGGAATTTAGAAAGAAAGAAGCTAATGTATATACTTGTTCAAGGCATTGGATTGCTGATTTTGGGAATCAAGGTATGGAGGCATCTCCAGCCATGCCAGGACTGCTTCAAGTTAATTTCTTATAGATGCATATGGAGGGGAATGTGCCTTCCTCCCATCTGCACTGAGGAACCCTGCAAAGCTGTAAGATCCCAGCTGAAAAGGGCCTTCTGGTTTCTAAAAAGAGAAATGGCAAGCCACCCTAAAGACTGAGCAGCAGCAGCCAACCTTAGACTGTTCTTCTCTCTTCATGCCATCTCTTAAATATGGCTGCAAAAAATTAAAGTTCAAATGGTAATAGATGGCTCAGAAGCAAATTATATTTATAATTATAAATTGTTCTTGTTCTTTATTATGGCACTAGAGCTGCAAACAACAAGACATGTCATATTGCCTTCATAAATTAACCCCCAAAACTTAGCTCTAATTTACTTTCAAGTTTTGGTAACACTGGTTTCCATATATTTTCCCAGTTTCTACTGGGAAGAAAATTCTAGTTACATGAATCATAATTTACGACAGGGAAAATTGAATTATTAAGATATATGTGGGGTTTTTTTCTTGGTTAAATAAGTAGCTTGAGACTGGTCATTTGAAAAAGAAAGCAACAAGCACTGCTCTTTTTCAGTGGCCTTTTCAGATTGTGCATGTAATAATATATAAAATGAGGCATATTTCCATAGCTGCCATTCTGGAGTGAACAAAGCTTGTTATTAGCCTGTCTAGCCTAGTTTGTTTGATTTGAACTGCAGTCAGGGGGATGAGTGCATGCTTGAGATTTCTTCTGCACTAAAATGTCTAAAGCAATGCCAGCCTGGGCGCCATTATGGGAAACTGGTAAAATCCATTCAGTATCTTCATGAGCAACTATTCTAGTTTTCAATAAACTTACAAAGTATATAACCCCTTTATGCAGCCGAGTGTTTAAAAAAAAACCTAGTATAGGTTTCCTTAGATTAAAAAAAAAATTACCAGCAAAATCCGTATTTGTTTTATGTGGCTGAGTCTGTTTATATTGCCCATGCTAAGGATTATAGGCCCTCAAACAGGAGAGGAATCTTGTCTACAGCTGTTGTGGGGAGCCTTTGTTATAAAAGATGATGCAGACAAAATGAAGAACTTTCTTAATGAGTATATAAGTAATGAGAATAGAAGACAGACCAGGAACAATGATTTTAGCTCAGTTCCTTGAACCCTGGAAGTACTTGAAGTGCACCCCTGAGCTGATCCTGCTGAACAAATAATGTGAGTGCATCTTTAAGTTTTATTACTTTCAGTGGGGCTTACACGTGTTCAATAACTATATATAATAAAAGCTCTGCTGAATTGGGGCTCCAGGTTTGCTTTTCAGGTCATGGATAATGATATTTGTCCAGCTTGTCCTGATAGTTACAGATAAAAGCACTCTCTGTAATCAAAGTACTATTCTCCACGCTTAAAAATGTTAAATAGGCAAAGTATATTTCTCCCTCTCAGATTATCTGGAGATGTCTGTCTTATTTGACCGATGGTTTCCCATCTTTGCTGGTGCATCTGAGCACATCAAACTGAAGTGTGGTGCTTCTAAAAAGATCTCCAACTTGGCTTCTCTTTTGCACCATGAGACTTTGACACCAAGGTGCTGCATTTCCAGCTCTCTGTCCAAGCTCACTAGGAAGTGGCATCTCACTGAGGTTGCACACAAGCAGAGTCTGCCTAAAATGGGAGAAGACTAATGTCAGCCTAGAAATGTAAGGTCTTTCTTGCAGATGTCTTGAGGAATCAATGAAGAGGACATTGAAAAACAGCAGACCCCCAAGAGCAGGGCAGCTATTCCAATCTTTTTGATGCTCCTGTAACTCTGCCAGGAGGGCTTGGCAAGTTGCAGTTGGGGCAGGGAAACACAAGGAACTCCACCCAGGGCATTTGCTCTTTGTTTCTTCATTCCTCATTCATGCAAATGCAGAGGAGAGATAAGGGGCAGAAAGGGGAAGGAAGTCTAATACACCCTCCAAATCCTTTGCTAGGTGATTAGCAGAGCCTAAATACCGACAAAGACTTGATAGGGCTTTTGAGTTGGTCTTGGAGAGAAAATGATATGGATCAATATAATCTTCAGATATTCATAGAATCACAGAATCATTAAGGTTAGAAAAGACTGCTAAGCTCATCGAGTCTGACCATTGACCCACCTCTGCCAAGTCCACCATTGAACCACGTCCCCAGCTGCCACATCTACATATCTTTTAAATCCCTCCAGGGATGGTGACTCCACCACTTTCCCAGGGCATCCTGTTCCAACTCCTGACTACCCTTTCAGTGAAGTAACTTATCCTAATATCCAATCTAAACTTCCTGTGGCACAACCTGAGCCTATTTCCTTTTGTTCTATCACTTATTAACTGGGAGAAGAGACTGATCCTCAGTGATATCCATCACTTTAGATATTGTTGCGCCAGCTCCAGGCATTGCTCATGGATCTTCTTTATGCCCTCCAGGTCTTATCCTATTTTCAAGTATGCCCACCCTTTTTTTTTTTTTTTTTTTTTTCCCCAGCAATTAGTTAAACAGCCTAAAGGCTGATATAAATGGCAATGAGCAAGACAAATGGCAATGAGCAAGACCAGAAATCAGTGTGCAGAAGTGGCCTCCACCACACACCTTTACTCCTGGCTCTGGTGGAACCCTATCAAGGCTTCCTCCCACAATCTGGGTGGGAATGGCTGCAGGGATGGTCTAATTCACACCCAGTGGCTACAAGCTCAGCCAAGACTGATGTGACAGGAGGCATCCAGGCACTGCCTTCTTTCCAGCAGCAGCAGGAAGCGGTTTCAGAATTCCTCCTTTGGGTTCATGCCACTCAAACGTGGATATTTTTTTGGTAAATAAAGAATGTGTGCAGCTTACTTGACCTTGGTAAATACAGTGTGACCGTGTGTGTAAACTTGACGCCAGCACAGAGTTCGTGACTTTGAGAGGCTGGTCTGGGCCAGGGAACTGCCATCAATCACAACCTGCTTGTAAGAGTTCAGCCTTTGCAAGCAAAGCAGGCACTGTTCCTGCTATCAGGGCTGATGGAGCAGCACAACCACCACAGCAGATGTGAACAAGATCAGTGCAGAGAAAGTAACAATAGACCAAAAGCAAGAAGCCTACATATCTGTGAGATCCATTTCTAAATGAAGTGAAAAAGAAATGTTTTCATGCACAACAGTGCATGAAGAAGCCTGGAACAGCAGAAATGCATCCTCCCAGAATCCAGCCTGGGAGAGCATCCCAGTTAGGGATCTGCCTCTCCACCACAGACAGCAGGTTTATTAAACCCTGCCTTGGGTTTATTCTTTTGGGCAGTTGGATTATCTAATCATTCTAGGTCCCTTCCACTGAAACATTCTGCTCCTGTTCTATTTTCTAACCACTTCCCTCCTCTGATCTAAAGTGAGCCATTTTTTCCTGGCTCTCTAACACAAATGTCCAGCAAGTCATCATTGGTGTGATGCAGGACAGGCAACCTCTTGGTAGGAAGCTGTCCAGACTGCTGAAAGCTAAATCCTAATATGCTAAAGAATGGGGATAATCAATTAAAAACTCCAGATGAGGAGGAGTATACTGGTGGAAAACCAGCACTGCTGGATGATGTAATTAATCTGTGGAGCTGTAATATGTGCACAATAACAACAAATCCATACCTTGCCCCAAATTGGTCACTGTAATTTTTTTTCTGGTGGTTGGCAGCTATCACTTGAATCTTCCTAAGTAGCTAGTTTGAGTCCCAAATGGTTCCAAACTCCCTGCTAGACTGTTTGTTATGGAGAGGAGACTGAGCTTTACATGCACAAACACTGTAAATTTGTGTTTCCTTCATGAAATCCCTACTTTGGGATGTCCATGATGTCCTTAACCTGTCTGTCTCCAAGTCTTCCCCTAAAGGTAAATGTTAGTACCTACTAGTAGTAGTTTCCCTTAGCACTTCACATCAGGCAATGCAATCAACATTTTACTATTTATTGTTTTGTTGTCTGAAGTAAACTTCACTAATTTCATTTTTTTTCCTGAAGATTAACCTGTCCAAACCAGACATTAATAAGAAGATGGAGTTTTTTGTAAACAAAATTATGTTTAATGGTCCCACTTCCAAATGGTTCTCAGCACTGTTGCACTTCTTGAATCCTCCCTTCCTAATAGTTTATGTTGGTGTGATGTTTTTAGTCTCTGTGCAAGAGCAGGGAGCTACTGCCCCTGCCATTTCTGGTGTCAGCTGTTAGTCTGTGTTCACCTCTTCAGGAGTGCAGTGAGTTTTTTCCACAAGGTGTCTGTTTTTCTGAACATAAACTAATACTGTTTGCATGTATTTTCATTCCTTTTATGGATTTTTTTTTGAGGGGTGCATTTTGGTTAAGATAATCTGTCAAATAAGTGTGTGACTGGCAGTGACAAAATGATCCCTGTATCATCATTGGTTCCTGTCAGGACATTTCCAGTAGTGGCACAGTAGTGTTAAAGATGGAGATGAAGGAATACAATATGACTCCAATGAATCTAATTGGAAAAACTCCTATAAACTTCAACAAAATCAGGATTTAATCCCTGCTATTGTGCAGTAAAGAAAAGCTACAGGAGAGAGAAACTTTCAAAAAAATTATTAGAGAACAGTTGTGATCTTGCATGTCAAATGTATTTAATTAGAAGAATTTTTCCAGTATCTCTAGAGATTTAGGGACATTCAGTGGGACCTTCTTTTCTATTTGGAAAATACTTTGCCCATTGTGGGCACCAGGAGAGGGGAAAAAAATTGAAATAAGCTGTCTCCAATTGCAGTTGGAAATGTAATACAATGGGATAGGGCTGAGACCCACAGGGAAGCAGTGGCAGCACTCCCACTGACCTTAATGGGAGCTGGACCACATCCCACATGGCCTCAGAGATGTTTGTGGGGGGAAAAAATAAGTCTACTGTAAAACTGAAAGATGAGAATGAAGAAACGCATGGATTTCAAAACTTTGTGGCTCAAGTGGGGCCAGGGCCAAAACCTGCTGAAGCAAACACAAAGTCAATGGTCAGGCTGGCTTTGTCTGGCTCCTTCTGCCTGTACTTTTGTTTTGAGGAAAATTCTCTCAGTTCATCAGCTACTACTTTTAGATAATATCTGTTCATCACACAAATATTATATATTAACGACTCCTTTGTATAACTGATGTACTGGATTTTATCCAAGATCACAGAAGAGTGGTTATTTGTGTATTTTCAATCCTCAGCTAATGAAGTCCATCAGGAGCTGGTGACCTCCACTCTCAGGCAGTTCCACTCCCAGAGGTCCTCTGGGGGATGTTTCCCATGGGATCAGCCAGAAGGTGATGCAAAACCTGTGGGCAAGGACTGGGTCATCTTGCAGCCTGGGGAAAGGCTGGCAAAAAGGGGTCTTACAGTGATGGGGTGTCTTACTGCAAGCTGAAGTAGACATGGTGGTGTACAAATGCTGCTGTCTCTCTGGTTTTCAAGACAGCAGAAAAAAATGAGGAGGAATTTTCATTAGAGGTAAAATATTTACTGGCTTTGAGATGCAGCTGAGGAAAGTTGTAGTGGTGAAAAGGCATTTGCTTCATGAGGAGGAAAACAAACACACGAAGAACTGCAGAAAGGGAGTGAAAATACCTTTTGCACCAACCAGTTCAGGGCCAGTAAAGGCCAGAAAGCCCCCAAGCTGCTGTTGCTTCCTTGCCATTTTGTGAAGTTATGGAAAGAGATCTCCACCGTGGTTCAGTTCACAGCAATCAGGTGAACAAATGTGGTCAGTGAGGAGCTAAAGACAGTACAAACACAAAGCCTCATCCTGGCTACCAGGACCAGCTTTGCTCCATGTCTCTCCAAGTGCATCAGTTCTCCAAACTACATGAAAAAAATTCCACTTCCCAGATCTTTCAACAAAACAGGGCTCACTAACATCAGCTTTGGAGGGAATTAGGGGGATCTTCACCCCCAAACAACACTCAGAAAGGCAAAGTCTGACTAAAACACTGCAACACACAGAACGAGCCCAGCTCCCGAGCAAAAGGCTGCTTGTGCTTTCAGAAGAACTTGCTAGAAGCCACAATGCATCTTGGAAGGAGTGGGGATCATATTTCAGCCTTGGATTTTAGGCACACGTTGTGACAGCCCGCGGCAGACATGCCAGGAACTTCATTCCGTAAATCACATTTCTTGCAAAGGAGGCCTCTGTGCTCAGTAGTAGTAGCATTTGTTTCTTCTTTTTCTTGGCTGCTCTGCTTGGAAGTAGTGTAAAGACTTAACCCTGGTGAGAAGGACCTGCAGAGAAATAATGGAGTATGTGAGAGCTCCGGCTTTTGCCTTGTTAAATGAAACTTGGTCTATATAAACACCCTTGAAAAAACCCACTGGTAATGCTGCAAACACAGGATTCAGCAGTGGGCTGTTTTCATTTAGCTTCTTGGCAGCATTTTTAACAAGAATATGTTTTTTGCGACTTTCAAACTAGACACATCATCTTGGATGAACTATAATGGTAATAAAAGCATAGCAAATATCTCTATTTCTAACCCACGTTTTGCTGGAAACATCTTGCTGCTCAGAGGAGAAACAGAGCCTTTGTGTACTGAGTGTAGCAATCTGCTTAGAAGTGAGTGTGTACTAAAGTATATTCCTGTCTTTACTCGCACTCCAGGTTTACTCTTAGTGTTCTTCCTTTGGTTTGCTCAATATCACACCCCTTGTTATGGGTGGCTTTTACTTTCATCCAGCCATACTGCAGAAACTTCAGAAGCTGCTGACCTGATGCACCTTTCCTTTTCCCTCTGAAGTATGTGATGTGTTTAGTGTAGTGGTGTTTCATATACACAAGGGTTATCATCACCCCAAATTATCTGCTTGTAGAGAAATGCCTCTTCAGTCAGTTGCTGAGGGTGAGGAAGATCTCTGCTGTCAGGTAAGAAGATGCCACAGTCTGGAGTCAGGTCAGCTTTGAACAGTTCTGAATACACACATTTCTTTGAGAAACATTTACGGAGACGTGATGTTCAGCCTGACTACAGTGGCAATCCTAAAAATTGGTAGTGGAGATAGTTATCATAAAAAGGGTCTAATTAGCAAAATCACTCACTGATTTGTGGAACAAGATCTGAGTGGCTGCAGTTCAAAGTTCTGAACCCCATCATCAGTTCTGCCTCCATCACCTTGTGTAGTCCTCTGTGTACCCAGCTGCAGCCTAAGGTTAGGTAGGAATTTTCCTTCTCTACCACCTAGAAAGTTGTTCCAGAAACTCTCTCTCTAACTAGAAACTTACTGACTTCCATGTGTTCTACATTTTGTTGTCATTGCCAGCTGGTAAGCTTGGTGTAACTTGTTGCTGCTAATCTTGTGCAGAACGACTCTATTCACTGTACCAGTGAATTCAGTTTACATTTTTTTTTCGTTCTGTTCTGATCTCCTTCTCCCTCAATGGACATTCCCATCTTCCTCTATTTGACAGTCCTTTCCAGTCTTATTCTATCAGCAAAATTCATCAACATGCTTCTACTTCCTGTGCCAAGAATATTAATGGAAATATCTAATATATTCGGCTCCAAGATCCAGCTTCTGGGAACCCTCCTCTTTGATTCCCTCCGTGCCGATGGCTCCCTCTCAACTTGAGAAGTTACCTCCAGCTTCCCATAGAAGTTCCCTCTGCCTCTGTTCTGAAATGCTGGCCTATACCTGTTCTGCTCAAAAGCTGGAGGAAGCCCCCTATGACCTGGGATGAGAGTGCTGGCTCTGCTCCAGCACACTCCTCTATCTATGCCCGTGTACCCTACTGAACAGCCTGCTGAAAGGTACTAATGGTGGGTCACCAGGCTTAAAAAGGCCAAGGTTTTGATTTGTATTTCAAAATTTTTCCATACAAAATACTGTAAGAATGTAAAGAAGCCTTAAAAATTCATTATTTACACAGTGAGTACTCTTTTAGAAAAAGAAAGATAACCAACTGTTGATTTCAGAGGTTATAGCTAAAAAAAAAACTGGAAAGCAGTGGGGAAACAGGTGATGGAGGCAAGGAATGGGGACATGGCTTAGGTAAGTGAAGCTTTGCAATGCTACTGCATTTTATAGTCTGCTGAGGTGGCTGAAATATGCTGTAAGCCAATTCCACCCTTTGAAAGGCAAGGGGACAGTCTCACTCTGTAGTGCAAGGCCAGGAAGTACATATTTTTAAAACCTACTGGTCATAGAATGGTTTGGGTTGGAAGGGACCTTAAAGACCATTCTGTTCCAACCCCCTGCCATGAAGCACCTTCCACTATCCCAGGTTGCTCCAAACCGTGTCCAACTTCCAGGGGTGGGGCAGCCACAGCTTTTCTGGGCAACCTGTGCCAGGGCCTCACCACTCTCACCCTCAGAAATAATTCTTCCTAATATCCAATCCAAACCTGCTCTCTGTCAGTTTGAAACCATTCCCCCTTGTCCTGTCACTACATGTCCTTTTAAAAAGTGGGAAAAAAAAAAAAAGCAGAACTCTTGAAGCTGGAGCTGTCTCAGAGCCAAAACACATCTTAATAAAAAAAAGCAGAGTGTGAAAATGAGTTGTCTCTTCTGCAAAATGCCTGGGTTTATAAAAATCATAGGTAATGGGATGTTTAGCACCAAGAGCCTCCAGTACCTTACTGCTTTGATTAAATTGCAGCCTTGCTGTCCATGAAGGTATAGATTTGGTATGTTGTCACACAGCTGCTGTTTATCAGTGCAGTTTAATTCCTTGAAAACGTGGCTTCTGCATAGAAGAGGTTCCCTTACTTTGGAGCAGAGCTTCCTCCTGGGAAGCCCCGAAAGGAACAATGCGACCACCATTGACCATAGCAAAAATCATCACCCCCAAACTATTCCCACGTGGAAAACCAGAGACCTTGCTGTGCCCAGAGGATTTGCCCTTTCACCTCTGTGCTCTTTTGCCCAGCACAGTGACCAGCTCTGAACACCAGCCCCCTGAGGGGGGTTTGAGCTCACAGCCTGAAGAAGGAGCGAAGGTGCAGCACTGTTGTTGAGCTGGTTGTTATTTTAGCCTGTGTGGGGTTCCATAAGGCAGGCAGTGAGTTAACTTCGTGCTGGGCTCTCTCTTGGAGTTACAAGTCAGTCTCCCTGCAGGAACACTGCCCACGCATAGGGGAGAGCTGTCAAGCTACAACACGCCGGAGCCACCAGGACACACCTATGGGAATGGTGCTCCACCTCCCCCTCTCTGCCCCTCGCTTTAGCCTCCAAATTCCAATGGAAAATAACAAGCAGGTACCGTATTGTTTATTTTCAAACCCTCTGCGCCAAACACAATAAACGTTCCCTGCACTGTGAGGTGTAGACAGTCCCAGAACAGCCCAAATCCTGCTGATTTGTGGCTCTGCACATCTATGGCTCCTTGTGCTTCGGGCTTGTGGCGACAACAGCAGCCACAGCCCTGCATGTGCCACACTGGTGCTTCAGTTCTGTGTTAGTGTTGCCATTTCAGAGAATCCCAGAACATGCTGAGTTGGAAGGGGTCCATCAGGATCACTGAATCCAACTCCTGGCCCTGCACAGGGCATCCCCAGAATCCCACCATGTGCGTGAGGGTCTTGTCCAAATGCTTCTTGAACTCAGACAGGCTTGGTGCTGTGACCACTGCCCTGGGGAGCCTGTTCCAATGCCCCAAAAACGCACTGAGTGAAAAGCCTTTTCCTGATATTTAACCTAAACCTTTAAATATAACCACAGGCTTGGCAGAGGGACATGGACAGTGTCACAGCAGAGAGGATAAGCTCCAAGAACAAGGACAGCACAAGGAGCACTTGGTGGTGGGAACAAGCCCCCCGAGAGCACTGCTCTGTGTGGTGGGTGTGCTCTGGGCTGACTCTGGCCTTTGGACAGAATGGGGAAGTCAGAGAGAGTAGCACAGGGGCAGGAGTGACCTGTAATTCCAAAGGCTCTCCTGCCTGAAGCCACCAGCACACCTGGGATGTGCTGTTGGTCATACACTGCAGCTGATGCATGCTGGAAACACAACTGACCATGCTTTATTTTCTTTCAAATGTTAAATTGATCTAAATAAAAGATTGGATAACGAACCTCAATTTAGGTTACTCAGGAAATTCCTGTAAATGTAGTAAATTTACACTGAGTTTACTGGCTATTCCGTGTGGTCTCTCTCTGACAGTATGTGCATCAACCCACCCTTCTCTCTGTGGACAAACCATTAGTGCAAAAGGGTACTGGTGTGGGGAAAGGGCTCTTTAATGAAGCCAAATTATAATGAGGTTTTTGTGGCTGAAAGCTGAAGCTGAAGAATTCAGACCAGTAATAAGGTGTGCATTCTTGGCCACTGGAGAACTTAATATCTGAAACGATTTGCCTAGGGATATGATGAATTCTCTTTGAAAACTTAAATTAAGATGGGGTTATTTTTTTCTGAACAATCTGGTTCAACCAGAAGTTATGGTCCTGATGCTGGAGGTTCTGGGAGCGAGTATATGACCCAGGAGATCCAAGAGTTCAGACGAGATGCTGCAAGTCTCCACTTGGGTGAAATAAAAAGTTTTGAATGTTATACTGAAGTACTGCTTGTCTTCATGCTTTTAATCTTAACTCAGTGTTCCCTGCATGAAGAAATGGGCAAAAAGTGAAAACAAATGACATTTTGGGGATTTTTTGTTCTGTGATTATTTTTTACTTCTTTATCTATTTCTCCAATAATTTCTTACTGACATTAAAGGTGCTTTACTGAAAGGGAATCTGCTCACCTTTATAGAGCCTCCTAATTCTTTTTCTTGTCCTGGGGAATGGGTTACTGCTTGCCTGCTAGAATACCAGTGCTAAGGGATAATTCACCAGGAAATACCCCAGGCCAAGTAATGAACTGCACACTACAGCAGCCCTCTTTCTACTCATTTTCCTGCAAAAACAATCTTTGTGCTTAGATATTCAAGGAATTCAAAATAAAGTGGTGGTAGTGACTTTGAGCTATTAAGTATATTTTCCTACTCTTCCCTAAACATTGAGGGGAGTTTTACAAAAGCCCCTGTATTGGGCAGGCACAGACCTCCTTGGCTGGAGCAGTTCTGCTCCTTCTCCTCCTTCTCCTTTTCGAAGAGCTGCAGTTGAAATGCAGTGACATCCAAACCACTGGTACCTGCCCAAATGGCTCCTGAATCCCTGAGCCCCTGCAGATGGACTGGGGCGAGTATGGGCATGGAAATGTTTACTATCACTGGAAATACCTGCACTGGCAGGAGCTAACAAGGCTGTTACACAGCGGTGCTGAACAGTTAGTGACAGGTTTTTGATAAGAAGGAAGAAAAAAAGCAAATATGAAGAGGATTGTTGGATACAATCCCATAAAAGCAACCCCTACTTCTAGTAGCCCAAGAGTACCCTACCTACTCTTACAGCATTGTATAAATCCACTAAATTAATCTGGTATTGATGATCTGGATGAATTCTTGTACTTATTTCAGCTGTTTCTGTACAAGGACCTTGAAGGAAAATTAAAATAAAGGCCTATATACGAGGTCTACTTGATTTTTCTCTGTTGCTATGATAGTGGTGAATGAATGTCTGCAGGGAATGCCAAACTTAATTGTGTTGTCTGTGAATAATGAGTCTTCTCTTAATGCTCTGGAATTAGTAGGTAAACAAGTAAGTGCTTTTTGGGGAAATAGATGTAGCGATTCCAGTATTTCCCATGATTTTACATTTAAATTTATTCAGTCAGCTGGTTTGATTAGCCCCTCAGACTGTGTCCCTACAATTACATCAACCTCCTTCTCTTGTGCTTTAGATCATTCTAATAAATGTTATTATTTTTTTTTTGACCTGTGAGCAGAGCAGGGATAAAGGAACACTGAAATACCAATTTACTTCATGTGAAGGTCTTGTGAAAAGCAGTAATGTCCAAGAGATAAAATACTGGAAAATGAGTCTTTCATTTGTTATCATGCTAAAGCCAAAAGCATCCTTTTGCCAATGCTAAATTATTCTTCATTGTGTATAACACAGCTTCACAAATTTTTATTACTTTTGCAACCCTATTGCTCAGTAGCTGTTGGAATGAACAGAAAAATTCAGGCTTTCATTTAAAAAGTGGCTCATTTTGGGGAAACAAGTATTTACCAACAAGAATTTTAATCTTTGAAGCAAAACCAATACTTTACTGAAGAGTCTTTGGGGGGAAATTGTATTTGTTTGTCTCCCTGTGTTTACTGAAAATAAACAGACAGAAAAATCTTCCTTACAGAGGTTCCCTTTACTGAAAAGCTCTGATGGGTTGTGAGCTGGCAGCTGGGAAAGTTCTTCTGCCTTCATGGCTTTCATCAGGAGAGATGTACAGGGTGGCATTTTGAGATTATTACTCACTGGGAGACCATGTATTAATTTGGGAAGAACACCCTCTGGACAGGCAGGGTGATGGGATTTCTATGAGGAATTTCAAAGCATGCAATTGTGGACTACACGTAGGTAATTTTTTGCAGGGCAAATGTCTCTTTATTGGCCTGAGAGACATACTGCAGTTCAAAATGCTTTGTGTTTGGCCAGTAAATTATTTAATGGAACAAACAGTTAATCTTCAGTGTCCTAGCCTTGACTCTGGCTCTGCTCTTCAAGCTCGTACTTACTCCAGAGCAAATGTTTCTGCTGACAAATCCACAGTGATTTTTCATGTTGTTGGCGTGGTCTGGCACATTTCTTTAAGGAAAACAAATATGGATATGAAATAGGGAATATTCACCTAAAGAAGGACTGAATGAAGCCTGGCTTTTGGCTATTTGGGTGCACCTTCCTTCAGAAGAAACACATCCTTCTGTTTATCTCTTGAAAGATTTTATTGACTTTAAACAGGCAAAAAAAGCCTTGTTAACAAGATAGCACACTGTAATCTCCTGACAAATATGGAAAATCCTGTCTATTTGTATTCACAGAGCAGAGCTGGAACCAAACAATGAATAAAGACCATCAGTAAACTTCCAGTAGATGAGGCAAAATGCAATGGCCAGAGCCCCCCATCACTGACAAACTAGATGGTGTTGCCAACCAGCTGCTTGTACCTTTTCTTTGGATGGTATTGCAGAACACAGAGGATGCAGGCAAACAATGTAGGACACTGCCCCATCTCAGAGTTTTTAGTGTCCTCAGGACAGAAAGCAGCAGAGCTGGTACAAGACCCCAACTCATGTCCAGGCATTTTTGCCTGGTTAGAAAAAGAGTTTCAGGTTGTCTGAAAAGTTTTTTCTGTATGCATTAACATTAACTGAAAGTGTCATTAGCATCCAAATATCTGTTCTTTCTGCTGCTCTTCTGATAAAAGGATTTCTCACTTCAGGCCTTAGTCCAGCAGGCAGTAAAATATCAATGTTTTAAAGGTGCTGAAGTGTGAAGGGCAGTGACCAACTGGGGCATCAGGTGTGATCCTTTACAGGTGACATGGGTTCCCCTGTAACTAAGAGCTTATCACTCACAACCTGCCTTCCTGCTGTTGCTGTTAACTGTGATACTGTAAGATGATCAGGGGGCTGGAGCACTTCTGTGAAGCTGGGAGAGCTGGGGTTGTTCTTCCTGGAGAAGAGAAGGCTCTGAGGATACCTTTACTGGAGCTTTTCTGTACTTGAAGGGGGCCTATGAGAAGGATGGGGACAGGCTTTTTTGGCAGGGCTGGTTGTGATAGGACAAGGGGTAATGGTTTTAAGCTAAAAGGGGATTGGTGTAAGGAAGAATTTTTTTTTTAAATTAATGTTGTGACACACTGGCACAGGTTGCCCAGTAGATGAGGTAGATGAGGCTGCCTCATCCCTAGAATAAGGCCAGGTTGGTTGGAGCTTAGAGCAACCTGGTCTAGTGAAAGGTGTCCCTGCCCATGGCAGAGGATTTGGAACTAAATGATCTTTATTGTCCCTTCCAACACAAATTATTCTAGGATTCTATAATTCTGTGGAGAATAAAGGGATACCTGACCCTAAGATACTCCCTAGCAACAGGGTCCACTCAATAATAAATTGCTAGGAGTGCACACAACCAACTGAGTGTAAGCAAGCCTTTCCCCAGCACAGAGACATTCTGGATGGAAAACTGTCCTCAGGGAGATCAGTTGTATGGAAATGGTACCCAGCCCTCACACGGAAATAATTTCCACTGCTTATCTACAGGCCCCTCTACAGTGTTGGGTGAACTGAAGTCAAATATTACCCTTTAAATGACAATTACGTGTCTTTCACTTCCTCAAGTGCCTCAAAAGCCAAATAGTGCTATCTAATCTAAACCACCCCAGCTCTTCTCCATCCCCTCAGACACATGCTGTGCATTACATTTCTGCAGAAATTCATTGCAGTCTGGTTCAGCAATCCCTTTGAAGTCCTTGGAAGCTTATCTGTACTCCAGTAAGCAAGGGTGTGTCTCCCGGCCAGCTTGCAGGAGACCATAAAGCAGAAATTTATCCCAGGGGCCACAGGTGCCTTTCTGGTTTCTTTTTTTTTTTCCTATGAATATGAAGTTATCCCAGAATAAAGGGATGCTTTCTGAGGCTGTCACTTGGCTGAGATGCTGCTGAGTGTGAGTGGGAATGCAGTGTGGGACACATCACAGTGGGAATGGTCCACTAGACCTTACAAAAAAAGGCTTCAAGAAAGCACTGAAAATGGTACTTTTTGGTACAACCAAGCAGGTAGAGAAAATGTGGGGCTGGCAGGAGGTATCTGCCTGTCTCCCCTCCAAACTCTGGCAAATTCCAGGCACTTGGATGTCTCCCCTCCAAATCCTGGCAAATCCTGGTGTATCAGAGCACCACAACCCCCTGGGTGCACCCACCAGCATCAGCCTTTCCCTGCCCTGCTCCACTTCCATTCTCCAGAGGGCATATGGACCCCACTCCTCCTGCTCCTACCTCCAGGGTCCCACATCCCCCACAATTCTCACCCCCCTTCCTAGTAACCACAAATGCCTTCCCTAAAAAAGAACTCAAAAATGGTTTTATCGCCACAGGAAAAAAAAGAAAAAAATGTCTGACATTAATCCTGAGATGAAAATGGCTGAGCAAGTATTTATGTTGATTTAAGGCTGTTCTTGTTACATTCTTGAAACTACTGAGGTTATCTTGTAATCCATCTGAATTGCAGCTTGCGGCATTCTGAGCTAATTTTCAATTGTGCTGCATTTAACTATTCTTTACCTCCTTCTGCCTCCTGGTACACATGGAAAAACATACATCAGGCTTAGGAAACCCAAACCTGTAGCCTGTGACGTGTCTCTGCATCAGAAAATGGAGACAGAGCAGTTCTTAAAAAGAGAAATTTGGGGTCTGATGAGATTTTTAACTCTGCTGAGAGGAGACACTTTCGGGCTTTGCTGGGCTTTGGCTAGAGGAGAGTTCACCGAGCAGCACTCCCTCTGTTTATTTTCTGAATGTTTTGAGTGAATGCACATCTCTACAGATGTTTAGAGAGCAGCAGCACTGGAGATGAGGTTTATTTATTCACAAGATATGTACCATGCAAACAGCTGTGGGGCTGCTTCTCCTCACTGCTCTGTTGATGTGACTCAGCTCCCAGCCCAGCAGACCACCCGATCCAGCAGGGAGAGACAGCATAGCCCCCCTGGGATATGGAGTCTGCATGGCCTGGAGGCTCCTGCCTCTTCTCCAGGTACTCTCATGCCATTGGGCTTATGCCTTCCTGGAGCTGGAGCTCTGTGCAGCAGGAGCTCTGTGAAGCAGGCTGAGAAATGGGTGAAAACCTGGACATGACCTGGCAATATGCACTCACAGCCAAGGAAGCCAGTTGTATCCTGGGCTGTTCACCATGAGAGGATGGTAAAACACTGGCACAGGTTGCCCAGAGAAGCTGTGGCTGCCCCATCCCTGGAAGTGTCCAAGGCCTGGTTGGACTGGGCTTGGAGCAACCTGGGATAGTGGGAGATGTCCCTGCCCATGGCAGGAGGTGTTGGACTAGATGACCTTTAAAGTTCTAAAGGTCCCTCACAATTCAAACTGTTCTGTGTTAATTCCCTTCTCCCACCATTCGCTATATTAAGAGAAAAGCTCCAACTGAGTGGCAAATTTGTCAGAATTTTGGATGCAAGGCATAAGGAGGAATTTTCTCCTGGGCCTGTTTGGTGATCTTTTCAGCACCCAAGAAAAGGAAGCCTCAGTACTAAACCCAGCATGTGACATATCCAAAGACCAGATTTTCCTGAAGTGCACAAAAATTGGATGTCTCTAAGCTCCTGAATTTCCTCTGGGATCTTTTGCAAGTCATTCCCTGAAAAAGGTGGGGGTTAACCCCATTTTTCACATGCCTTTAGAAAACGCTCCTGGTCTGCTCCTTATGCCTCTTAAACCATCAGAAACCTGGACATTCGAGGTAGGATATGTGCTGAGAAACCCTGTACTTCCACATCATGTCCTGGCATCATGACAGTTTTACTAGGAGCACCATGTGAGCACCTTCCTTTCCTCCTTCAACTTCTTTTCCCTTTTATCCCTTCCCCTGACCCCTGGGCACTCCTGTGGCATGGAAAGAGACCCATTACTTGTAGTTACTGCTGCCTGTTTGCTTGAAGACAGAGTTAAACTGTGTGTTACTTCTTATCTGTAAATGATGTTTTCCCTGCAGCTCCTTTTCTTTTAGCCCAGTTTTTCACCACTTATTTCTCCCTTCTTCTCCCCCTTGGTTGTACCCTGGCGATCCCAGTAGTTTCTGTTTAAAATGTTTCGGTTTCTCTGTTTTCCAGAATTAACTGGGAGCCTGTTGCTACACGCTGAGCAGGGTGGGACTGCCGATTCTTTTTTTTTTTACCTCAGAAAGTAGATTGCTGAATGTAAGGCTTCAGGGAATAAAATTTACAGGAGAGAAATTGCCTTGTATGTTTTTAATGCCGAGCTACCTCACTGGCCAACACAGAATTTCACCCTTTGCATGCTGTGAAAAACTGCTAGTGCTAAAGGTTTCCAGAACACAGAGATCAGCGTTTCTCCAGTTCCTGACTCCTTACTACTCTTTTCTTGTCCTCTATGGCAAAAATTATTGCTTTCAATTCGTTGCTTTCGGATGCATTGCTCTTATTTGCATGCGATAAGGCTGAATATGCCAGTAAAAAATCAGAACCTCACTTAAAAAGCTTCTTTTTCGAGAGATTTTTGAGATTTGTTATCCGCCACTGGTTAACATTACAACCCTTTTCAAAGGACATGCAACATTTTGGGACCTGTCCAGCCTGGGAAGGTGTGGAGAGGCCATCTCTTGTGAGCCTGCCCGCTGGGGACACCCGTGGGACAGTGTCCTGTGGGTCCCCAGCCAGGAGCCAGGGCAAGAACCCCTGAGAGGGGACAGCACAGCAGGTCCCCCCCCCCACTTCCCACAGGAGGCAATGTGGGGGATTGCTGGGATGTTCTGGGGTTTTTTTTCAGCCTGTGTTTGTGTTCTTAGGACCTCATCTTCCCAAACAGCCAAGGGCTGGGGCCAAGAAAAGGAAAGCAAGGGCCCTGAGAGCTCAGGGCTCTCTTGGCACTTTGCAGCTGAGGGGAACAAGGTGGGATATCAGTGAGCTGGTCTCACTGGCATCTGGTCACACCCCTGCTGGCTGGGACGTGTGACCTGGGACCCAGCCATCGCCTCGCTATGGCAGGGCTTGGCTGGGAACACTGTGCAGCATTCCCAGTCTCCAAGCTTTTGTGCAGCTTGCTGCCGGTCTTTGGATTATTTCAGTTGAAAAGGCAACAGCTCTGAGGCTCTACAAACCTTGTTCATTACATTATTAGCGTCCCTCTTGCCCCAAACATTCTCATTACCTGCTCATCTAATGCAAGGAGGTCAGATAACCACCTCCTGCTGGCTCTACAAGGCTCTCATTGGCAAATTAAAGGAGCACGAACATTAACCACCAGCAAAAGCATTCCTGCACATCCACAGACCTGCTGTATTCCTCCCACTAGAGGACAGTAGCTGGTGTACACAGCCATCAGTAGCATTTTACAACAGAAGCAAGAATAAAACAGCCCTACCCTTCCTGTAGAAACATGTTCCTTTCCAGTGGTTTTCACATAATGAATCCCAGTGAATATTTAACTAAGTCTCCCCTGTAATCAAGCTTTTGGCCTCCTTACTTGTCTCCACAATGCAAAACATTTCCTGACCCATTGCATTCAGCAGCCCTGGGAGGCTCAGTTGGCAGAAGAGCAGTGAGACCCTTGTTTGGTTTTTCTTATCCAGCAATCACTGATATGGATTTTGCTATCCTTTAAGAGATGGAATGGATCTGTACGACCTCAACTGGGCTATCTAAATCAAAAGCAGACCTTCTCCTCAAGCCCTGAAATATCGCTGTATATTTATACATATACGAATATTCATTGATATTCATATGAATATTCAGTAATGCAAGTCTAGATTTCATGCAAAACAAGCTTCCATGCAACCATCCATTTAAAACAGAAAAGAATGAAGGCGAAAAGTGTGTTTCTGAGTCTGTGGGAGCAGGGAAAAAGGAGCCTTTCACCTGGGAAACCTTTCTATGGCAAAATCTATGACTTGTGTTTTAGGAACTCCCCATGCCTGTATCAAATAGCAAAAAAACCTATTAGTCTTTGGGCTTTATCTGCCTGACCATTGCCTTCTCATTTTTGGGACTGCAGCTTGTTAACGTGGTTACAGAGTTAACAAATGAGGGCTGTTAAACCTTGATGCATCTATGTTTACGCGGAGACTTTCTTGGGCAGGTCACTGGCTTCTCTCCAAGGCAATCCAGTTCCTCAAGTGAAATTGTGGGCACCTTCATCACCTGGCAAAGTGGAGGAGGAGGTCATCTTACAGTGGGGACTTGAGCTGATAAAAGACATGGCTTTCACTGAGAGAGGGACATGCAGGAAGAAGAAAATTCCTGTGAAAAATATGGTAGGAGATATAGAAAGGAAATTATGTGCAAAGGATGGGGAGAGATGAAAGAATATTAACTGCTTGGAGAATGCTGCCTTAGAAGATGTTTGAGGGTTGAGAAGAAAGAGGCAGGGAAATAGTTGTAGGCTTTATTACCCAAGGTTGTGGAAAGTAAAAGAATTACTTTTATTTTATTTTTTTAACTGCTGCAGAGTGACTGTGCCTGCTTGTGTCTGGGACTCTGAAAGACTGAACTGGGAACACAGAGCTTGGCACTGCAGAGAAGGATGTGGGGAGCAGAAGGGATTTGCTGGGATTCAGTGGTGTGGAATGGCTGGGTCACAGGATCCTGCCCAGAAAGAACACAGTGCCTACACTGTGGGTCCCTGCCATATAGTTTTCTGCTCCTTCTAGTATTTAAGCTGTAACATGAACCCTGGCGTAAGCCTGACTTCACACCTTCTGCTCTGAGGTTGTGCCTGAAAGTAAGAGCACCCTTGCTGAACCCTGTGGTGTCACCAGAGAAGAATCTGATCTGATGTAACATTGCAGGAGAAGCTGCCACAACCATCAGTTGGTCTAGTTAGAGAGCAGAGCTCCAGTAAAACAAACCAGTGTGGATTGATCAGCTGGAAACAGAAATAAGAAGTGCATGGGCCAACAAGAAAAATATATTAAAGATCTGCAAGAGAAGGACAAATTGTCTTCACAGCCTTTGTCTTCTCATTTTTATAAGTCTGGCTCTGTCTTGCTGTGCCCTGCTCAGCACTGAGAAGGAGTTTATTCACATGGTTTCTCTGAGGTTGCTGTTAGAGGATCTTCTCCAATGCATGCTGCTTTCCACTCTTTTAGAAAAGATACTGCTCCCCAAGAGCCAGAAGTGCTCTACCAGGACAACATGTGACAAATTCTTTATGAGAGAATACATAATAAATTGAGGATTTTCTTGTATTTTGATTATTTAATATTCAATATTTGCATTATGGAAGTGCCTGGAGGTTCCAGATGAGATCAGTGTCCTATTGTTCTAAACCATGCATAAAAACATGGTCAGGGATGAGGAGCTTACCATCTAAATAGATGAACTGGATAAAGGGTGGGAGACAGGAAGCATCTATTATCCTCATTTCATAGCTGGAGAGCTTGGACACAGACAAATTAAGTGCCTTTCCCAGCACTGTGTAGGAAAGCCAATGTAGAAGGGCAGAAAGCATCAAATGTCCAGGATCCCAGCGTAATACCCTGCTCATAACACACCACATTTCCTGTTTAAATATATCTTGCAACAGTGTAATAAAAACAACAAATACTTTTTGGAATATTTTCCTTAAGACATACAAAATGAGAGAAGCAGCAGAAAGGTTACATGGCTACAAGGCATAACAATCCAAAGGGAGTGTTGATACTCAAATGCCATTGCAAGACACTGACACAACAACAGTGAAAATAATCTTTTTTTCCCAACTGCTTGGCCTTACTGCCTGAAAAAGTATCTCTTAGAAGATTCTGCTGCGCATAATGCAGAGGAAGATCAAGAATTGATAGACAAAAGCCATCAATTTGCCACTTTTTCTAGCTTAACCAAAATAAGACTATCCCTTTACAGGCAAAGAATGGTAGTCTCCCTTCCCACATATATTTTGCTGCAAAAGAACTTGGTAGCTCATCTCCTTCACACTTTGATGGATAATTATTGGATCTATTTGCATTAAAATAAATTAATTCTTATCTCATCAGCATGTTGAAGTAACACATGGTGAGGACCAGTCATGGAAGTCTCTCAGTAGTACCTTTAATGTTAGAAAAGCTTTGTGTTTATATAAAGTGGTTGTCCCATAAGACACTATGAAATATATAGAGCAACTTTTCCTATCTTTGAAAAGAAAATTAATTCCCAAAGTGGATTCCTATGATTTGCATCTTTGATACCCTAAAAAGGGTTCAAAGCTCCCAGGAAAGGGAGCATAAACCCTTTGGAAACTAGGTAAATATTTTAGCTGCTAGAGTTTGGGTTGAGGCATTTAGCTTTAGAAGAACTTAAAAAAAAAACCCCAACAAACAACAAGAAAACCAACCAAACAAAAAAACCAAAAAGAAATGTGGGACAAGAATTTAATTTATCCAGCATGGTCAAGCAAAATCTTTGGATGAGACAGTTTGAATAACAGGGAAGAATTGTTGCTTCCTGTTTTTTTCTGTGGAGAAGGAAAACCCTCAGTGATGTGCATGGCTGAATTAGGATCTAGACAGTTTTTCCTCATAGATGTCTAAAACTTGAATGTGTGGGGTTTCATTTTCTTTTCTTCTTCTTTTTTTTTTTTCAATTTAACTTTCTGTCCTATTTTCATCAGCTAGAACTGTGACATGTTAGCAGGTCCTGCACCTGAAGAATAGATCAGTTCTGCAGAACTTGCTTCCCTGGGGTACCCCTGGCTTCCCTTGCCATCTGTCTGCAGTGTGGCAGGAGCTGGGGCTTGTTCCTCACTGGGCATGCATGGAGAAACAGCTCCCGTGGAGCCCTGGCTACAATAATATCTCCAGCACTCAAAAGAAATGTCAGAGAATCTGTAAGGATTAGAACTGAGGAGTGCTCAGAAGCTCTGGGTTGTGTTTTTTCCTAAGGTGACTTTTCCCACATTACTCGGAGGCATTGGTTGCCCATCTTACCTCATCTCTCCCCAGACACAAGTTCTCTGTCATCTGCTTAACCTTCTACCTTCATCCTTAAAAGCTGGGCTTTTGTGGATGAGCTGGGCTCTTGTGGGTCCAGCCCAGGAGCAGCCTGAAGTCAGGCACATCTTCACCTTTCCCCGCCAGGTGAAAGAGATGTTGGGATAAATTAATTCATCTCCTCACCCCTGCCTGCTCCTCCCGGGGGATTTGGCTGAGCCCAGCTGTGCCTTCCCTGCAGCTGGAGCCCCCGTCCCTGTTGAACATTAACTGTATCCCTGCCTGCGTGCGGAGGGAGGACCAGGGTTCAGCTGACAGCAGCGACAAAGAGCTGGCAGGGCTGAAAGATTCAATTTAACTTTCTTTCTCCTCCCCCACTTCCATATGCGAGGGGACACAGCGCTGTTCCTGCTTTTGAAACTTGCGGGGCAAAGGAGCATTGGTGTCCTCATTTTCCTTCCTCCCTATTGATGTATCATTGCCAGGATGAAAAAGGACGTCTCAAGAGCTTTTGAAAAAATGGGTGACTACTCAAGACATTTTATAAAGGAGGAAGAATGGGAAAGAAAATAGGACTCGGTAGGGGGTAGAAGGAGCCTGAATGTGTGCCTTGTCTGTCTATTCTTTCGCTTGAAACCTGGAGCTGTTGTTCCTATTTCAGTTCAAACTGTCACCTTTAGTTCATGATGGCTTTACTGCCCTTGCTCCTGAACCTCAACAGATTGGGGCTTATTTACCTATTCACACTCTGCTGTGGAACCTCATTAATAGGCTTATTAGCCACACCATTCACGTGCAGGAGGGCTCACAGAAAAGATCCCAGCCACTTTGAGAGGAGGAGGAAAAAACTGTAAAGAGATTATGCTCTCATTCAGCAGCCTAACTGCTATGAAAGGCTCCCTGGGCCCACTGAGATCTCTTGAAGCCTAAATATGATGACAGAATTGATCCCCCCCTCCCCTTTAATTCCAAACATGCTTCTGCTTTTCTCAGATTGAGAAGCTGGGCTGTTGTGGGCCACATTTAGGAGAATGTGGTTCACTTAAGAGAAAAGGCTGCTATTGATAGACTGCTATCTTTTCATCCCCCAAAAGAATAAATTCTGACAAGTGCTTCCAGACCTTGGAAATAGGTGTTCTGATTTGTCATTTTTAGTGGAATGCTTCCTTTTCTTTCAGAGTATGCAAAGATATCGATGAATGGGGAAAGGTATTGCAGCTTCCTGTGCCGGACAATAATTTATGTGAGAATGTGTTAACAATGTTTTCAATGGGCGATGGACATGCCCAGAGCTGGGAAAACTGCATCTTGACTGTGACATCTCAGCTTCTCAATTAGAAGATTCAGATGTCTGTTGCTTTAGGAACAAAAAAATATTAAACCTATGTTTCTAATCAATTACAAATTTATCTGGCATCCCTCATAAAGCCCTTTGTACTGGCAGGAAAATACTTTCTGGGAGGTAATTACATATTCTACAGAAAACTTTTTTTCAAGTTTTTAGTGTCTGGGAGTGTGTAAATAGAGTTACACTATGCTGTGTGGCCACAGTCCTTGAAAATCCCCTTGATCAATATTGCCCACAATATATAAAATGTACAGTAGAGCTATGCTTAAATAAAGTAACATTAAATTGATCAACACTGATTTAATTTGAGGCAACCACCACTTATTGATTTTGTTGTCAAGCTGATTCAACACAGCAAGCATTACACAGACTCCGCATTCAAAACCTTTTAGTTGATGGTATCTAAAACAAATGTTTTATTAAGCAAGGATCAGGCTAAGCTATATTGAATTTTGAATACCCGTATTATGCAGTTTTAAATCTGTCTGTCCAGGCAAATGATGTTTGTCTAAGTTTTCGACAACTTTCCCCGTTCGGGCAACACACAGACAGGTATTAAAGGTGTGCACTGTCAGAAAAATTCACAGGGCAGTTGGAATCGGGCTTTAAACTGAGAGGCTCCTTGAGGGCGATTTTTGGAGCGAGTGTTATCCAGCCATCCTCTATAGCTGGAACCGGCCACAGGCCAGCCATGACTTCTGAGCCAGGAACACTTCAGGAGAGGTTTTGGGGAAGGGTATTGAGCTGGTACCATTTTTGTGTGAGGATGTAGATGGTGCCCGGTACCACACCCCAGGCTCAACAGCTCCTGGTGGGACGTTCCGCGCTCCCCAGTTTTCTTTTCCAACCCACTGGAAAACTTTTACTGGAGCAATCGTGCGGGAGCTGTGCGGGGTTCCTCCCGTCCAGCCCTGCGGTCGCTGTTGGGACGCGCTGTTCCGCTCCTCCGGGGAGGCAGCGGTCGGAGAGGGGGGTCCCCCGCTCCCCTCCTGCCCCTCTTGGGTGCTGCTGAGCCCCGCACCTCCCGGCCGGGGGGGCATCCGCGACCCCCGGGTGGGGTGTGTGCTGGGCTNAGTCCCGATGCGGGCTGTGCTGTGCGGGGCTCGGGAGTCCCGGGGCGGGCTGTGCTGTGCGGGGCTCGGGAGTCCCGATGCGGGCTGTGCTGTGCGGGGCTCGGGAGTCCCGGGGCGGGCTGTGCTGTGCGGGGCTCGGGAGTCCCGATGCGGGCTGTGCTGTGCGGGGCTCGGGAGTCCCGGGGCGGGCTGTGCTGTGCGGGGCTCGGGAGTCCCGATGCGGGCTGTGCTGTGCGGGGCTCGGGAGTCCCGGGGCGGGCTGTGCTGTGCGGGGCTCGGGAGTCCCGATGCGGGCTGTGCTGTGCGGGGCTCGGGAGTCCCGGGGCGGGCTGTGCTGTGCGGGGCTCGGGAGTCCCGATGCGGGCTGTGCTGTGCGGGGCTCGGGAGTCCCGGGGCGGGCTGTGCTGTGCGGGGCTCGGGAGTCCCGATGCGGGCTGTGCTGTGCGGGGCTCGGGAGTCCCGGGGCGGGCTGTGCTGTGCGGGGCTCGGGAGTCCCGATGCGGGCTGTGCTGGTGCGGGGCTCGGGGGTCCCTCGGGCGGGATGTGCCGGGGCGGGACTTGTGGTTCCCCGTGCCGGGCTCGGAGTTCCCCGTGCGGGCAGTAGCGGTGCGGGGCTCCGTTCCCTCGCCGCTGTTTCCCCGCGGGGCTGCGGGTCGGTTTGTCCGTCACTCGGTCGCTTCTGCGGTGCGGAGGAAAGCCCGAGCAGCACCGCTGTTTCCCTGCTTTCCCCCTCTTTCCCGTTGGGTGCACGGGTGTCTTTGGGGATGATTCCAGCGGTGACAGCAGCACGGGCGGCAGGGGGTGAGAAAGAGGGGCTCCGTCCCGGGGGAGCAGCCCCGGGTCGGTACCTCCTGGGGCCGCCCGGTGCAGCCCGGTCCTGGCCTCCGTGGGCAGAACTGCCCCGTCTGAGATACGAGGGGAGAGAAATCTTCAATGAAATATATATTTAAATGCAAAACGGCCCCTTCAAACTGGGACCCATTATGCGTTTGGTGTGAAACGCTATCAACATTTAAAACTTCATTGTCTCCTTTGTACCAAATCCCTGTAAATCTTCCACTAGCCTTTTCTCATTTTCATCTGAAAAGCCTGTTTGGGCTGAATAGACAGCAATCAGCAGCCTCTGGACTTCTCTCTCTCTGGAATGTCAATTAAAATGCAGATTTTTTTTTTTTTTTCACTCCCCTGATCTCTTGGTGGCAAAAGACTTGAGAAAAACAGGATAGTCCTGGAAAGCAAATGAAAGAAGTTCAAACAATGAAAAAGTACTGAAGCTGCCAGCCGGTTCCCATTAGTCCTCCAGAATTAATGTTTAATAGCTGTGATGCTCAGCTATTTCAGTTGGTTGGAAATTGAATTATGATGAAGAGTCGTGTTAGATATATATGTGTATATATTTATAGACTGGTGTACTTCTATCAATTTCCGTCAATACACAATTGTCAGTGGAATTGTGAATGCGGTGTATGTGTGAAGCTTTAAAGCTTCATTTACCTGGACTTTTCTGGAGAAGCTACTGGGATTTTAAGGCGCTTGGTGTTTCTTTGTGGAGGGAAGATCCATATTTCATTCAGATTTTGCTATTCCCTGCCTAATAGAGAAAGATACTGAAAAGTTATACAATGAGCAATGTATTGATTTGGTTAACATACTCTACAAATTGTACTCTCCCTGGGGAGTGATAAACATCTTCTAAACAACAATGGAAGTAGATAAAAAAGAACACTGAGCATTGAATTTAATTAATGCCACTGCTGAACAAGTACTACTTGTTTGTGTGTGTGAGTGTGTTTAAACTGAAGTACAGCTTGGAGGAATTTGGTTGGGCTCCCAAACCAGTCTGCTTTCCCATGCTTGTCAGTTTGGCAAAGAAAATTTGGGCAGGTATGTGACGAGGTGAAAATTGACTTGATGAGCGAGTGGCAAGGAGAGCCATCAATCATTGGGGGCTGACAACTCCTCCCCAAAGTGTAGGCTGAGAAGAGAGACAGAGTTCCCTTTCAAGGGGAAAAATAAACACTACGTGTGGCTTTCACTGAGTCTGAGACTCCAGGAGGGATTATGGTATTGTAGTCAGGAAGCCAGAATTGTGGAGGCCAAAAAGCATGCTGGGGCTGTGTTCCAAACATTGAGATAGAGGTACATAATTATCCAGCACAGGAGGTCTTTCCAGAGGCTCGTCCCCCAGCAACTGTGGCAATTAAACTATGAAAAGAATTTGGTTTTGTTTCATCTTCGTTGGACTTCACTCCTTTTGGGAAAGAGCAATCCTGGTCGCTGCTGTGGTGGTAAAGAGCAGTTTGTCTCCATGGATGGCACCAGAGCTCTGATTTTTGCTTTGCTGCACCTTTGCAAGCCACGATTTTGAGTTTTCTGCTGCCCTGTGGATGAAGAGTCTCTTCTTTCTGCAAGCAGATGTTCGGGTGCAGAAGCCAGCAAAAATCTTCAGGTGAGGACACACGTGGCCAAGTAGCCTTGTGCTGCACTTCAGGATTTAGAAAGAAGATAGGAACCGTAAAACATGCTTTCAGTGACATTTTATGTAGTCTGAAAATCCGAAGCAGCAGAAATGTCAGTGCTGTTGGAGTCTGGAATACATACCGGCATTCTGGTATGTTTTCTTTTAGCAAAATTATGATTGAATTTTGCATTTATAGACATAGTTTTTAATCAGAGTTTACAGGATGATTTATGGAAATTAAATCAGCATTACATCCAACCTGTTAATTAGGGGTTTCTACCCACTTTACAGCTGGATAAACTGAGCTGCAGAGCTGTGGCTGCCAGGCAGTGGGGTGGGAGGTTGACCTGGGTGGCAGCATCCAGGGGGGCTTGCTCTGGTCCTTCACCTGGCAAAAAACGGTCCCGGAGACAGAGCTCTCTTTAGCTCTACACCTGCTCTGTGCTTATTTAGAGAAGGGCTCCGCCAGCCCTTCACAAATGTTTATGCAGTGGTCTGGTGGTGTTTTCACTGGAGATTTAATAGTAGTTGCTAGCTTGTGGTCTGGGATGCTTAAATCACTAAAGCAGGGACAGAGCTTTGAGGTGATACCAACTGAGCTGAAAAAAGCTTGCCCTGAAGTATCAGGGATTTACCTGGAATACCGTGTATTAATTGTTTTCCCAAGGTGCCTTATTTATGTCATCTAAAATCTGTTTCTACTGACTCCAGAAGTTACTCTATATAGTGCTCAAAATAAAAGATGCCTCAACAGCATTTCTGCCCTTAGCACTGTGAACTTTGTATGTAGCAGGTAGCAAAAGGCTAATAAAGTCTGAATCAACTTTGGAATGGTTGGCTTTATAAAAGGAGAATATTTGTCCCTCTTTCTGTATGCTGAGGTACTGTACCACATCCAAATGTCAGGGAGTTTGGAGAAATTTTTTATCTCTACGTTTCCTGCCCTTTTACATTTTTAGATTTTTAACAGTGAGGGCACCAGGGAAAAAGAGGCTTTATGTTATTTTTCCCTTCAAGCCAAGCGCTCTCTAAGTTTCAGTTGAGTTTCATCACATCCAAGATGAATCATTGACCAGTTGAGAACAATTGCTGCAGTTACTTGTTTTATCCATCTACTGAAGTTTACCATCTTTTATTTTTGAAGCGGAAAATCAGGTCTAATTTTCCGGTTGAGCTGTTAAATCACCCTGAGAGGAGGATGCTCTTCTGACCCTCACCTGGCATCTTAGTGTGGTGGCAGCAGGGTCCCCTGAAGGGAATGCCAGTTATTTCAGTGCTGCTTCTCTCTTCCATCAGCCCATGCCTGGATTACCAGTTAACTCCACTGAAATTAGTTTTGTTGTGAGTAAAATGTATTTTTCAGATGGGAAAAAAAAAGTCTATCTCAGTAAACATCATTGAGAGAGTGAGAAGTGTTTGTGAATGCAGTGTGAGATATATGGATGGAAAACAATGCTGGGCAGGTCTCCTGGGAAAGTGCAACCTGTACCATCCTTTAAAAGATTTTATTTGCCTGTAATGTGATGTAGTGAACCAGTATCATTGTGAAGACAAGAGCCTTTCACCTGTACAGGACTGTCTGGCTTTAAAAGGACACTGAACTGAGTCACAAGAAGGTACATCCATAGGAGAGCTGGAAGTCCTGAAATGAAATATATTTTTCCGTATTTTCCAAGTGTTTTTCTTGTGGAAAATTACTGAATTCTTGTTTATTCAACTGGCTGCAGAACTGCCTAGGTGAAGGAATGAAAAACAAGGCAAACTTACATAAACCTTCAAACAATAACAAGAATATAATTCGTATAATTGTGGTAATTTTGTAGCATTATAGGTTATGTGCCTGCACATGTGTGTGCCTCTCGTTTTTTACAACCTGTGTGTTTTTCTGTCAGTAAAATAGCTCTCTAAATATGTGCTGAGAAGTGATTTTGTGAAAACAAGGAGGACTTGGTTACGCCTCAGGTGATGATGGAAACTGCTAAAAGAAGATGAAAAGTCACTCACTTTTCACATATTCTTGACGCTGGAAAACTATTTTTCCCGTCCTCCTCCTCCCCTCCCTCTCACCTCAGCTCTGTTTGAGGCTTTATGAAGGTTTTTGGATTGTGTGTTGAGATGTTTTTGCTGACAGTGTTAAATCTCTCTCGTCCCCACAGCAGCAGCAGCCGTCGTTCCAAGGGAGGAGAAGACATTACCCTGGCCAAAGGCACAGCTTTCTCTCCATGCTTCTCTAGAGGTGTTCAGATGGGATTAAAGTCCACATGGAGATATGGAAATGGACCAGGAATTTACTCTAAAAAGATGGTCAGCTGGGATTCGGGTTGCCTTATCTGCCTGGTGGTGGTCACCATGGCTGGACTTTGCCTGGCTCGACCTTCATTTAATTTAGTTGTTGAAGACACCACGGTGGAACCCGAAGGTAAATCACTCTAGAATCCTTAATTCTTTGAAAGAAGTTAATTTTAAATGCATGAATGTCTGAGATAGAAGTCAGCATCATCTGTTCTTTGGTAAATCAAAGGCAAGTAACAGATTAGCCCTCGAGAGTCATGTTTTTTGCCTTTCCCTGCTCTCACACGGGCTGTGTTTGTACAAGCATGCGTTTGTTTATTCTTATGCAAGCAAGTGGTGTCAGTGATTTCACTTGGGACTGTCATCATGTTGTATAAGCAAAGTTTTCAGGAATGGGTCTTTAAGGCAACCAGCCTGTTGCACTTACAGATGTGTTATGTAGGAATGAAGCAGATGAGTGGCTGTGTGTCTTTGTGGTTGTTTTAACCAGTTCAGAGAAAAATGAGTCTCAATAGTTTTGAGTCTTGTGGCCTAAATGTTTAGTTTTGCCGGGCACTCTGTAAAAATGGCGTTGTAGCTTCGTTGGTGTTTGTCCTTAGGAAAAAATCTCCCTATTGTTGTTAATATCCGTGTACAATGTTTGGATTGCAAGTTCTGAAAGTGTCAGTGTCGAGATCTGAATAGCAAGGGCTTGAGTTTATTACTGTTGAAAGCAAGGGCTAATCGAGACCTTCACGCTGGAAGAGGTGCTAAATTCTCCTATTTTGAGCCTCCACCTGTTGGTATGTTCTTCTAGGTTATCTGTTCCTCAAGCTTTGCAAAGTGGTTTTCTTCTCTGAAGAGCTAAAGCGTGGCTGCCTTTTTATTGTTGTGAGCTGATTGTGTTTAAGAATGATTTTGCTGTCCTGTGTTGGATCTTTCCTGCTCTCTGAGCATCTGGGGTGAGGCTTCCTTCATCAGGTTATATCTGTCTTTTGGAGGAGTGATTATAGTTCTAATAATTCAGCTGTCAATCTGATATAATAGTCCATAGAGCATTTCTAATCTGACAAGCTTGGCATTTACATGTTCCGCTACTCATGTCCACGGATACAGCTTTGTTTTTATTTAATGTATTTTCACACAAAACTTATTTGTTTCTATCCACTGCCTCTAAAAATAGACGTCACCAACTAACACATTTTTAGAATCTGTTCCAAGTATATTTTTATTGATGGCAGGGGATGAACTATTTAGAGATGATGAGCCCTCTTCCCTAACAAACATTCCTGAAAAAAATTCACAAAGTACAGCAATATTATTGTCTGTCAGCCATAGAGATTGTTGATAACAAAGGTGGTTTTTTTTTTCATTTGAAGGTTTCAGTAACTCCAGAATTAAAAAAAAAAAAAAAAAGCCCAACCTTCGTCACCTCTTATTGTATGGTTTGTTAATTGAGCATCTGGCTTTTCAAGGGAATGACAAAATCATGAATAATTCTGGTTCCAGACTAACTTTGTAGTGAGGTCCCCTAGTTTTCGGGATAAGTCAGAAAGAATGGGATTGCACGATTGGTGGAGTATTTTATGGGAAGAAGAGTAATATTTTTTGAATGATGCCTGATAATTTTTCAACTTTTCAGGGAAAGAATAGCTTTTATTGTTTTAGACAGCACAGTTTGAAAATGTGTTTCTTCCACAGTGAATATGGAGGGGGTAGAATCTGGGTTTTATCAAAGAATAAATTGTTAAAAAGGATTTAAAACTTCTTCCCTGGGCAGGAATGTTACTGACATGAAACAATTTTAGACGTGAGAACCAAAATCATTACCAGAAACAAGAAAAAAAACCAATCAGAAAGCATTTCTAAGTTAATGGCATAATAAGAGCTTTTATGCTGCAGAATACAGGGAATTGTGTGGGATTTATATCTGAGATTTGGGAAATAAAGCCTCCTTTATGTACTTTGTTAAACCCCTTTAAAAAAACAAACCAAAACAAAACCAAGTTTTTACACAATCACCTTCTCTGGGTTCTATCACTGCCACCCACAATCTCTCCAAGCCAAAACAAAAAAAAAACCCTTCAAAAAAATCACTTCAAAGACAAAGCAGACTTCTTTTTTAATTTAGTAAATGTCAAAGTATTTTGGCCCGAGCTAATTTGGGGGGTCAGGTGCTCTAATAATGTAAATATTCAGTGGGGCTGTTGACTGTGCAGTCATTAGAGCTATGACATTTCATACCAGCTGAGAAGGTCGGCAGGGCCATGACCTTTGATGACACGTGTTGATCTGTTCCTGAGTCTTCCCTTTTTTTCCTTTTCAATATGCTAGGTGCTTTTCTTGTTATTGTTTATTGTCTTAGTGACTCAGAATATTGGAAAAGCTATTTGCAGCATTAATAGGAATTGAGATGGTGGCTTTTTGTTCCTTTGGTTGTAACAGAGAACATACCTTTTCTCAGCTAAACATATCTTTAGGGATATTTGCAATCATTTTCCTCAGAGCATCTGGTTAAGTATGTACTTTAGTACAAGCAGTATTTATCTAACAGGGTAATCAGCTGTGTGGATTAGTGCAGGATATGTGCAAGATGTCGTGCATCAGGGTACCTTTGGTTACATTCAGTCAATCTTGAATAAATAAATATCCATCTGTGACCTTTGGATATTAGTCTGATCCACATGAAAGTATTTACACTGAAAATGGCACATGAGCCATTGTGAATGATAATGTTGGTGTTGATACCAACATTATCATCCTGATACTGTGGTGCTCACTGAGGGCTGGATCCTGAGTCTGAGGGGTCTCTTATGGTGCTTTTTTTCCTTAAGCAGTGATGGTAAAACCTGAGGCTGTTCTGCAGTGTGAGCAGAAACAGGGCCTATAGGAGTTAGTGTGGGAACTGTCAGCTATCAAATGATGTCTTGCATCAAGTGTTTACATATATGTTTTTTGTCCTAGGGAGCATAAAGACTTTCTGCTTTTAAATATTTAGAAGTCTACCCCAGTGTGTACAAAGGACCCATTCTCTGTCCCTGTGTACCCAGGCTAGGAAGGCTTTGATGATGGCCAACATTTCACAAGGGCTCTGACCGCACACATGGGTTGAAGGGTTACTTTGTGAACTGAATAATTAGTTTAGACACATATTTGATAAATAGCGAGCTCTCCCTTGACCTTCCCTTGCCCAGGCTGTGTGTTATCGTTTGCTGGGTAGCTAATTTGGTCTCTTCCCCCACGTGCAATGCCTTGACACTGTCCTTGGAGCACCCACTTGGTGTAGTGACATTGTGTTTTAGTTCTTTTAATTTAGGTCACATTTCAAAGGATTAATTTAAGTTTTCCACAAGGGACAGCCTTGTTCTGTGTCCTGTGAAAAACACAGTTATTTAAAATGGCCTTAAATGTGTCTTTTGGGAGGTTCCTGGGAGCAGCAGGGAAGGAGAGTAACCTCCTTTAAGGGGTGATGTGTGTTTATGGTGGGATCTGAAGTGAGTAGCAAGTTGTCTTTTGGGTTTTTACTCAGTCACAGCCATTTGCTGACACTAAATGACATGCAAGTATAAACATGTTCAGGGCAGTACCTTTTATATACCTTTACTTTTGTAAAAATGCTGGCAGTGCTTAAGGATTAATGTCACCTGTGGTTAAAGTGGTCAGCACAGTCCACTTGGAGGTCCTATTTAGCCACTGTGACCTGCCTGGATTGGGATGTGGGATTTTGTGAGGTGCTTGCAGGGAGTGGACAGGGCTGCAGTGTGTGGAGGAGGGATGCTGTGGTGGTGGGATGTCCCCTGTCCCATCCTGGGGTGCCCCCATGGGTCCTCTCCAGTCTGCTGAGAGGTAGCAGGGCTGGTACGACCCTGCCCAGCATCATTTTCCTGGGACAAAAGTGGTGTAGAAGCACCAGAATTGATAGGAAAAATAAAGCAAATAGTTCACATAGAATTCCTGTGTTACTGTTTTGGCTTTTTTTTTCTTTTTTTTCTTTAACAAAAACAGCGGCTTTGATATCTGCAAGTTAAATTAATAAATCAAACCGATTAGTTAAATTGGAGTAGGCTTTATCTTTTTAATTTATTTTACTTTTAATTCCATTTTAAGGAAGGGCAATTATCAAAGCCCATTATGGAGGAATGTGACATCCCCACAGCTTTGGGTGAGGGCTGGATGCCCTTTCAGGGATCTGGTTCAGTAAGTTATTTGGCCCAGTACAGGATTTGCTAGCTGAGGTTCAGGGGAATTGTACAAGCAGCCACATTAAATCAGTCTTAATGTGTCCATTCTGTGTTTAAAATCTGCAGTGCTTTAGCAGGGGCATGGTCTGAGCTGCAAACTAATTGGGCATGGGTAGGTTGTTATTTGCAGTCTGTGTTGATGAGACACTGGGAGTTGGTGGTTTGTCAGCGTGGATACTATTTTGCAAAGTAGCAGAAATAATTGCATGTTTTAGGCTTATCTGCCATACAGTTGCAGCTTTTTGAAGGGGTGTAAAAATTATTAACTTTTAGAAATTTGATTCCTTTAGTGATTTTTTTTTTTTTTTGAGCATCGAGGCATTCAAAGATGCTGAGTTGTGAGGTTCTTTTATACCTTTTTTTTTTTAAAAAAAAACACCTCACTTGTATAGATAAACACCCAAACCAGTGTCTGACTCCAGTGAATGCACATTTTAAAATAGTTCTTCCTTGGCAGAGAACTTGCAACAAATTTCAGGCCATAGTAACTTTTTTACAGGCAAGTTACAAACCTTTGAAGGCAGAATTTACAATGAAAATGCTGAATCTCTAGTTATGCAAGGTTGTGTATGCATGAGATGATGGACTGTTGTGGTGTTTTAATAATAACTGTATTGTAGCTCTTAATGAGCATATTTCTATATCCAGCTTCAGTAGAAGTGATCACTTGGCTTTGAGCAAAAACATTTAAAGATTAGTTTTTTCTTAGATTGAATAGTTAGTTTAGGATCAGATGGGAATGCAAGAAAAACACTTAACTATCCCTTTTTCTATTATTGGGAGTGTCAGATTTTTAAGTGTTAAACACCTTGAGAGTTCTCCAGGTTGAAGCTTCACAATGAAACAGACTTTCTTTGGAGCAGCACTCCTGAGCAGTATAAATCCATGTTTTTAAAAGAACCATCACCCACTTAGGCAAGTTACATCTTGTCTCTTTGTAATAGCACACCTGGTTTGACTAGAAGGGAAAATTTCAGTGTAGTTAAAGAAGTGCAAAATTCAGGCTGAAGAGACACCATGAACCCAAAACACGAAATGATGAGGTCTGGAGTTACCAGTGTGACCCAGGGTTTGGTTCTCCAGTGGCAGTGGGACATTCTGTGCTCTTCCATCCCAGCTGGGCAAGTGGGAGCATCTTCTGCAGTGTCGTCAGGATATGCTGATTGTGTTAGTGGTGGGAAACGTGGCAATGCTTGGTTTGTCATGGAGCCTGCCCGGTGTAAAGTCAACCCTGCAGAAATCTGGGAACTGATTTGAATCTCAGACCTTTGAGTTTTGGTTCAGCACATTGCAATGTGTGTCTGTAGTGTTTTTTGGGAGTTTTTGGCACAGTGTGCTGCCCAAATCAGAGATGCTGTCTTGTAGTGCCGGGGACTAGACTGACTTTTAAGCTGATTGAAAGAGAAGTTGGAGCAACTGAGCAGCTTGGAGCAACTTGGAGCAACTTTGTAAGAGTCAAATCTTAAATAAAGACCAGATTTTCAACAGTGCAGCAGCCAACAGCTCCTGTTATAATTACGAAATGTGTGCTGGGAGTGCCGAGCTGTTCTGGAAGTTTGGCCCTTCAGGTTTCAATTGTAGTCGAGAACGTCAGCAAATCTGCGTTGGCATTTGCTCCTTGGGGACTGTGCTTCCCAACAAGGGTAGTTGCAAAACAAGATATTCTGTAAGAGGAGTGGATTTTTTTATGTGCATTTTTTTCCCCAACTTTTAAAATCAGCTTATAATTCATAAATCAATTATATACGTCTCCAGGTTGTCCTTTCCCATCTCTTAATTTTCACCGCTGTCTTTATTGTTTTGTTTTGGTTGGTTGTTTTGTTTCCAAAGAACCTTTTTTTTTAGGGCTTTGTTTTTCCTGGATTTCTGAATATCAGAGTAGTCAGCAAACACCTTAAGGATGTGTCTTATGGCCTTCACTTTCTGCTAGCTGAGGTTTTTCTGCTGCTTGTCCACACAAATGCCATTATCTGTATTGAGGATAATGTATGGAAGAAACGGTGCTGCTTCGTTCACTTGCTGTGCTATTATTATTTTAATTGTATTTTTAAAGTAACTGTAAGTGAAAGCATTTGTTGAACCTCAGTGAAGCTGAGGAGTTGAGATCTGACCTACTTTCATTCCCCTCCTCACACGCCGTTGCAAGTTGTGTATAATTATTGCTTTTCCTCCCTGACAAAAGAACTGGCTCATCATTTTGGGACATTACCCAGTGTCGAGCAAAGTGCCTTATGGTAGCAAAGCCACAAAAACTGGGAAGAGGGGAAAATTCCTTTGTACCAAGGAAACAGCTTGCGTTTGTGAGGGTTTACTGGGAAGGGCGATGTGCTGGGGGATTGGAAGGGAGAAAAACAAGGATGAAAAGATGCTTGGAGAGGAGAAAGTCATATTTTGGTTGGTTTTTTTTTTTTTTTTCTCTTGGCTTTCTATGAGTTTCTGTTTTGAAAGGAGTTTCGTGACACAGTAGTTCTTACCTCAGGCTTTCTCCCAGGGGGATCCTGGCTGTTTCTGAGCAGGGTTGGAGTGGGATGCTGTGTGTGGGGATGTCTTGGTGGACTGCATTGATCAGGTAGTCTGCAGGAGGTTCAGTTGTCGTTAGATGGACAGAAGCACTGTGTGGCAACTTAGTTTTTAAACATAATAAAATGTTGTGGGGTAGAAAAGCTGTGCAAGGTTCATACTACACTTCCTTTAGAATGGGCTGTACGGATGGGTGAGCTGCTGGCAGGACCTGCTGCTGGGCTGCATGGGGAGCCTGCTTTGCAAGTTTGTGAAGTGCCCTGCTCAGTGTCTTAGTGTTGCAATATTTAATTTGTTTCAAGGAAAGTAATATGACTTCTAATTCTAAATGCCACCCAGCAGTTCTTAAAAATCATTTAAAAACGCTGGTTCAGATTTTGAGTAGTCCTTGAGCTTGGTTCTGTTAAACATTGTTTAATCATGGAAAATGGTCCTGTTTATGTATTACAGTGTTGTGGAGTAGCCAGGTTTCTCTGATATTGTTTACCCAACAAGGTAGAACAGGTATTTCAGACGTGCAGGATTAACATGGAGACTCTCTAATAAATCTCCAGTGAACCACTGCTCAGTAATAGCCCTTCTCCTAACAATTCCAAGGCATTTGAACCATCTTCCATTAGTATGGCAAAGTGCCCAGGAGCACTGCTACTGTCAGGAGTGACAGGAGTGTCTGCAAGTTAAAATTAAGCCTTGTGTAAATGGTTGTGTGCCACCTAGAAGGGCAGATAGCCAGCCTAGCTTTTCATTTCAGGGCTTGTTGTGCTGGTCTTTCTTTGTCCCCACTGCAGACTATCCTCTGTGTGGAGCTCGCTAAGATGCCTTTTGCCTAAATATTGCTCCCTGTTAAAAGGGAGCCTGGTGTGCCTTGGAGCTTTGAAGTATTTGGAGAATATCCCATGGTTTGTATGTGTTGTGGATAGGACTTTGAAAAGTGCTGAGGGGATGTTTTGGGGATATTGTTTCTAGTGACTTTTTTTTCCAAATCCGGCTTTAGGAAGTGGGAGAAGATGAATTTCAGGGGAGCAGGCAAGATGAGACTTCTAGATGAGCTGCTAAAGTTAAGAGGGTTTGTATAGTCAAGTAGAAATGGGACCATGTACAAAAGAAACAACTGGGGACTTGCTTGTAGGGAATCTGAATAGATGTTCTCTGCATCCAGAACTAACACTGCAACACTGAATTGTGCAATTTTTAACCTCACAGTTGTAATTTATTTCTTTTGCACATTGAGCAGTAATGGTCCTGAGTATGGCCTTTGGCAAACCTGGAAGAAAAAGGTTGTGTTTTTATGTTTGGATTTATGTTATGTTCTGTTATGATTTTATATTGCTCTTGAAATGCAAATAAAGAACTTCAAAAAAAGCCAGAGATTGGAATACATGCAAAAAAATATTAAAACCAAGAAAAACCCTTTGCAACCAAATATACGTGCTCATACATTTTTCCCAAGGCTGTATATCTTATTATGGAGCCTTTTCCAAGCAGATTTTAAGGCTGGGTTAAACAATGGGAGCTGGTTAAATTGCTCTGCCACTTGGTTATGTGCAGAATACAGTCAGGGAGATTTGAAGTTCTGCTGTTGCTGAAAGTAGAAACAATGAGAAAATGGTCCTAGTTTTGAATTCTGCTTTTTAGAGAGAAGATTAATTTTTTTTTCAGGTTTTCATTTGAGGTTCTGGCAAAAGGTGATACATTTCCCCTTTGTATTGTATAATAGATTACATGAGAAGACTCTTCTGTAATGAGTTTGAAGAGTAGTTAATTATTTTAGAGATTGTGTTACATGTGTGTTAGGTTTATATTATACTCCCCAGTTCACTTAACACAGGGTCTCTCACTCTATTACTTTAGGCAGGTGGTGGAATTTGACTTGAACAGAAATGGTCAAGATTTGGTGCCTGGAACCAAATGTTCAAATCCTGAAGATGGTCTATAGTTTCTTATCGTGCTGATGACATGATAAAAGGCAGCACAAATAATTGTAGGGGGTTTGGTGTGGCTCAAGGTTGGGGGTATTCTTTCCCTCCATGGTTACCAAGTCTTTGTGCAGAAGTCATCCTGGTGCTTTCCTGTTTCTTGCTCTCTCCTGTATCTGGAGATAAATCCTATGGAAACTGCTGTATAAAGAAGTCTTCCTCCTATAAGGAGCAGACTGTAAAGAACGGGGACAAACAGGAAGAAATTGCGGGGCAGTTCCCAGCAGCAGGAGGTGGCCTTGCTGGTCTCTCTGCTGTTTACTTTGAACTTGGCATGCTCTGAGTCTTCCCTGGCTTGGCTTCCCAAAGCATAAAGCACACAGCCAAGCCCATGAGCATGTGATACTTGGCATTTTTGACGCACGTTGCGTGGTTGTGCAGCCATAACTCAACGATCACATCTATAAAGACAGGTAGGAGCAAGCAGGCTACAAGATGTAGGAATTTTTAGTCTCTGTATGAAGCCTAGACAAGTATAATTTCTTTCTCTTTGAGAAGGAGTCTTCCTTTAACCACGAGGCGAGTCAGACACACCAACCCAGCTGCTTGGCAGCCATCAAAGGCCGTGCTGAAACAGTTCATATGCCTCACCTCATGACAACCACCACACCAGCACAGCAGAGGACCTCATGAGGTTTGCTCCCACTGCTGTCTTCTGAGTGTGATGTGGCCTATGTGGCTGTAGCCAGGGCTAAATGCTGTTTGGGGTGAGTTAACTCAAAGACTAGCAGTTCTGTAATTGCTCATCTGCCAAGGAGCATGACACAAGGCAGATGGATGGAATCACGTGGGGATTGGGTACATATGCAGAGGTTTTTTTCCCTTGGCCAGGGGATCCTGCAAGTGGCAAAATGCTTTGCTGCTCACCAGAATTTTTTATTTTTCTAAGTCTTCAAAGCTTAGGAAAACAAGTTACAGTGCAGTGTAATATTTTCCCTTACCCGTGATGACATTGGCAAGTTGTTGCAATTGGAGGAGATTCACTTTTTTTAATGATCTTGGTATATGTAGCACTCAATAGGAATTGACATGATGGTGGAGGTCCAAGCTCTAGCAGTTCAGTGTGCTGGAAGCTCTACAGTTGCTGGAGCACCAGGCATGTATGATGTGGCAACTTTGTTTTGCAAATGTTCACTTCAAGAGCAAAAAGATTATTCCTGTTCCTTAGGTAATTTTTTTTGGTCTGGTTTCATCTCTTTACCCATCAGTTGAGTAGGTCCTTATTCTATAGGGATAACAAGGTTAAAGACGATTGCCAGGAAAAGTTTATTTTGGAGAATCTGGCACTTTAAGTTTTGTGGAAGTTGCTGCTTTTAAATAGAGCAGCCCAGGAGCTTGTGTTAGAGGAACATGTGAAGACTTAGAATCTGCCACGTATTGATGTTTGTAACTATCATGGACAGCTCTTTGATGCTTTGTGTTTGAAGTTTTTCTCCAATGCCTAGATCTTTTTCGTCAGATTTGAACAATGTATGTTTTTATATATTGCAGGGGAAACGATTCCTGCTCTTCGTAGCCTTGTTCAGGGACAAGGGATTTTCTAAAAAATAATCTTTTAGTTTTTTAATGTCGTAGAAGGAACTGTAGGAATTTGGGAAGGAAGGTATTTTATCAGAACAGAGACTTCCTGATGATGCCTGGCGGAGGCAGAGCTGGGCAGAGCTGGCAGTAGCTGACGGAAACACAGTACAAATAGGACAGCAGGAATCCAGGGACTTTGGAGCAGCAGATGGATGAATTGCAAACACTGTTTTGTCCCCCTTTGTATAAGGAGACGTGCTTAGCCTTTGTGCCTTTGGTTTGTTGTTGGCTAATGGAAGATAAGTCACCATGACCAGGAATGACTCTGTGCATTTTTAAACTGGTGGCTGTGTCAACTTTTGCAGGCTGAGTTTATCATCCATTGACAGAACAGGACATGGAGCTACTCTTAATATTAGGGTGCCAACTTAATTTAAGGGAGAAGCCCATCAGCTTGTGTCTGGGAGGTGGGAGGGAAGGTTACAGACCTGACTAGTGATACCTGGTCAGCCTCCCCGGGAGACCATAGAGCCTTGGGTTTGACTTGCAAAGTCGTGGGGCCCATTTGAAATTCCCATTCCATGTTGGTCATCCAGTGTGGTCTTGCTGGACTTTGCTCAATGAGAGAACTGTGAAAAGGGGCAGGAGAAGCAGGAGTGGTGGTGTTTGGCAGCCTGGTGTTCCCTGTGGGAACATTCAATTTTGCAGTGAACCTCTTGGATTCTTGACAGGTCAGGTCTGTTGACCCTTCTTGGCACACTGTGGTGAGTGTTTAGTTATTTACTAAAGCCTTTTGAAGCAAAAGTGGCTTGATGGGGTCTGAGGCTTTTGTGTTCTGGAGAGTTGTGTGAGAATCTTTGCTGGGGTTAGCTATTAGCTGATCATTTAATTATTTGGCTCTGTAACTAAGTAACTAAATGACTTGAGACTTAAGATAAGCAGCTCTTTGTTAACATTTTATTAAATGGAAACAAATAATAATTTGAAACCTAAGGAAGTATAAATCTCTCAGTGACCGAATCTTGAACAGAAACATGATTTGGAATACAATTGTGTATCATAATAGTCTGAAATAGAGCAGTCAGAATGTCCCCAGTCCTCTATTGTGGTCATGGCTTTTATACAAACAGTCTTTACTCTTTTTGATGCCTGGATGGCATAAACCATGCTGGGAGGCCGTATGAGCAGGCAGAGAAAAAGTTCACAGCTGTTTATTTAGCAGCAACTTGGTTTTCCATGGCAGTATTGTTCAACAGCTCCACCTATAAAGCTTAAATACATTGTGTGCACCACTACTACAAATAAGGATGTAGCTGAGAGCAGACAAAGCAGAAGCTCCCATGTTCCCCAGTGTTTAAGAACATCCTCAGAAATTTTGCATGTGCCTTTGTTGTGTTTGTTTTTTTAAAGGGTGATAGACAGGTGTTATTCACATCAGGTAGTGCACCTGAACTAATGCCATAGTTACAGGATGTGCAGAACTTGCTTAGAAAGGAATCCTGTGTTGCCTTAGAGTCATGGAATGGTTTGGGTTGGAAAGGACCTTTTAAAAGCTATCTGCTCCAACCTCCCTGCAACGAATGAGGACATCTTCAACCAGACCAGGTTGCTCAAAGCCCTGTCCAGCCTTTTCCTGAATGTTTTCAGGGATGGGGCAGCCATCACCTCTCTGGGCAACCTGTGCCAGTGTTTTACCACCCGCACTGTAAAAAACTTTTTCCTTATACTGAATCTAATAAACTTAGCAAAGGGCTGGTTCACAGACTGATGATGATGGATGAAGGATCCAGTTTCAAGGCAGAGTTTCAAAGAGGGCTGGAGGAGCATGGATGTGGTACCTGCCTGGTGCTGCAGGCTCTTCAGGGCCATCTTCTCCTTCTCCCATCCAGCTATTTTCACTAAGGGAAGAATCAGGATGCTGCTGAAAACACTACAGGAGGTGTACAAGTGAGGGCTGAGCAAACTTTCAGCATTACTTCTCCAGTATGCTCTAAAAATGTGGAAGTAGGGACAGAATCCTGCTGTCAGCCTCAGGGGAGCCATCGATTTGATGGTACAGCATGGACATGAGTTCAAAATTTGTCACTAAATATTAGAGCAGTGCAAAAATACCTCTGCAGTCCTGGGGAGAGTTAACTTTGCAGCACAGGTTGTTTATGTGCTGCTGGGAATTTTTTAACAGTTTAAACTGGTTGATTTTTGCAGTGAAGCTGTTGGGTGGACTCGTGCCTCAGAATCCCACCTGTTCTCTGTTTGCTTTTGGGCACCATTTCAAACCCACACTGAAAAAGTTTATAGGCAAACATTATAAAAAGTGACAGTCTTAAGTGCTGCTACATTCTAGTTTGGCAACACAAAGGCTTACCTGAAATAACTCACAATTTCCAAACATGACTTCATTATTTCATGACAACACTTCATGCTGCATCTTCCCTGATCCCCTAGAGAGAAAGAAATCAAGGAGGATAATATTTACCAAATGCTAAATCCTATTTGAAACTTGTTTTTCTTTAGTAAACTAGGAATTTTCTTTGTAAAAGGATTTTTTTTTTTGTAATTTTGAAAATAAAGTAGTGTTCTCAAGTTTGGATGTGGATTTGTGTTGAAAGACTCAGTGTAAGTTTGTGGACAGTTGTTTAAAAAGAGATGATATCAAGGATATGAGGTTAGAAAGTTATTTTTCTTTTAATTGTGTGTAAATGTGGAGGACACTGCAACCTGTGGGATCATCCTGCAAGTTTCCTGGCACTGTTCAACAAAAGCCTCTAATGCATTTAAAGGAGAGTTGAGTTATTGTCACCCAAAGTGGCTTCTTAAAAGTTTAAACAAAGACATTTTTAGACCCCAGTGCATTGCTGGCACAGTGTAAACTCTGAAAAAGAAATTTTCTTTGCAGGTAGAGTGTTACAAAAGAGTCTTATTAACTTCAAAGTACATTATGTAACTGGCTTCAGGTACCTTTAATTATTTGACAATGAAGTCTAATTAAAAGAAATCTCAAGCAGACTCAAATACACTCATTACTGTTACAAAATATATGTAGAAAGGAGCCCATTCTCCTTCTGGAAATTAGATTTCTAACAGCATAATGTAGCACTTGGTGAAACACATGCATTGGAGATCTGTGGATTTGTGACTGTATCAGCAAGACTGAATTAGTTTATAAGGGATGTAAAGCTGTATTGGAGCTTGTCCTAGACTTTGAGATGCAAGTCTGTGTGCTAGAAAATTTAGAGACCTTGTTATAAAATCTAAATCCAAGAGTCTTTACAGTCTCCGAGACTGGTCCTGTTTGAATGGTTTTATGTGTCATCTTGGTGTGATGCATGTGTCAAATCTGTTGTTTGGAAAAAATTGTTTGCCCTAAGGAAAAAGGCAGGAGAAGCTTTGAAAGGGCATGTCCCTGAAATGACATGATTCCAGGATGAGTGGGAAGAGAAACTGGGCATGTTATTTTCAAGTCCATCAGTATAACCCGATATTTAAATGCAGAAATGTCCCACTGTGGTGGCCACTTCTGGGGCTCATAGAATTGTAGACTATTTGAAGTTGGAAAGGACCCGTGGGGATCACTGAGTCCATGTTCCTTTGCAAGACTGCACAGAACTCAATGACTGACAGTAGCTTCAGCATTTCCAGGCTCCCATCCACTGGCTTGCTCAGTTGTGGTGCTTGTTTCAGACTTCTCTGTTGAAAGTGTGACACAAGAAATGACGATGCTGTGCCCCGAGGACGAGGAACACTGGTTTTGGGGTTTTGATATCCTTAGAAGCAAGGGTGGACATTGAAGAGTCACCAGTTTTAATTCTCCCTCCTACTCCCAAACAGACAGAAAGGTGTGTTTTATTTCTCTCTGCACACAGTGGTGCACAGCTGGTGCCTGTGCAGGGAGGGATGTGTGCGGGGAGCAGCTGTCTGTGCAGTGTGACCCTCCCCATGAGCAAATAGAAGATGCCTGTGTGCTTTTTGGCTTTATTTACTATTCCTGCCATCCTTGGTGAGGCCAAGAGGCTTGTGGGAGTGGGATACTGTGGCTGTAGAAAGAAACCAGTTGCAGAAGCAGTGCCTATATCTGGGACAGGCTGAGTTCATCATAGATGTGCTGAGCCTTCCCACTGCACTGTGGAGACAGTCTGGAGTGCCCAGGGCTGTAGTTCCTTCCCTCTAGTGAGAGCCAGCCTTGGAAAGGGGTGATGAAGCTCTAGTAACTATAGGCAGATGTAGTTTTCTGAGGATGTTTTCTTGGAAAAAGACTGTGGTTTGACATTCTTGTTGTTATTTGGTTAGAAAAGGGAGCTGATGGATGAGCCATTTAGTTTTGAATTTCTGTGTATACTGTGACTTTGAAAGCTTCTCTTGAGTTCTTGGGTTTCTGCTGTATTCCATTTGGGAGAGGTTGTGAAAGAGTGGATGAATCAAAAAGCCCCCAAAATTAAAGGAAAGAGTTACTATCATGGAGAAAAGAGTTGGCAGTGTAGAAGCAAATGTAGAAAATTTAGGATAGGTGCAGGGAGAAAGATGCAGGACGTCCTGTATGCTGTGTATAGGAACTCATGTTTATTAGTTTAGTGAGGTTTTTTTTGGCCATCCTTTTCTTTCAAAATGGCACTTCTCTGGTTTAAAAATAAAAAAGTAACTTACAATAAAATCAGATGAGGAAAGATACTTAGCATTTGGGTCAACAATTCAAATGAGTAGAATATAAAACCGAACTTGCTTTTTGAACTCCTCCTGCTCCTCCAAGTTGTTTGAAGCTCCCAGGATCAGCAGCACTCATCTCCCCAGGGTCAGCTCACTGTGTCCAAAAGAAATGTATGAGGAGAGGGTCGTGCATTCATGTGGCACTGGGAACAAGGCACATGCCAAGACACCATTCAAAACTGAATGAGCTTTGTGGTTAACTTCTTCAAAATAAAGCCTATCCCCCACCTGCATGTGGTTCAGTTTAACAAGACAGATTGCTGGGCTAATCTCGATGAAACTTTTTTTTTTATTTAACATAACTTGATTTCTGTGGATGAAAAGGGCCTTCACTGACTGTTGTTGGACATTCTCTCCTTTCCCTTCTCTTTCTTCTTTTTCCTCCTTTCCTTCCACCTTCGCAGAGCCGCCAACCAAATACCAAATCTCTCAGCCAGATGTTTACTCAGCACTTCCAGGAGAACCACTTGAGTTGCGCTGTCAATTGAGAGACGCCGTCATGATCAGTTGGACTAAGGATGGGGTCCCTTTGGGGCCCGACAATAGGACAGTGATTATTGGGGAGTACTTACAAATTAAGGATGCTACAGCCAGAGATTCGGGCCTCTATGCTTGCACTGCTGTTAGGAGCCTAGACAGTGATACTCTGTACTTCATTGTAAATGTTACAGGTGAGTGAGTTAAACAGAGGTTTTTGCATGTAGAAGCTGTAAAGTGTGATATAAAGACACGTTATGATGTAACATGAAACAGTCCACTTGGGCACAGCGAGTTAAGCTGAGTTCTGTAGTTGTTACAGGGATTTTTCTCCTTGTCCTGACCCTGAAATGGACTCAGTTTGTATATACTGCTTTTGCTTCACGGGCTCTGTAGTGATTAACAGCTGCTGAAGAGCTCTCTGTTTTATGCCACTGTGACAGGATTAAATTAGACAGAGTTGCTGTGCTGATGATAAAGACGGTGGAATGGATATAGAAGTTTTTTCCCCCTGCATCAGAAGAGGAGAAGGGGTGTCCAACATCCTTTTAAGTTTAGAGATAAATTGTTCTGGAGATGCTCAGTTCTGTTCAACTGAATGTCAAAATCAAAAATTAAAATTGTAACTGGAAAGGGATTTTTGGAGTTAGCAAAACCCCTTGGGAATCTTTGTAGCATTTCAGGATTATTAGCTAGTTTTGAAACAGCTTTATACCAAATAGCAAGTTTTGTGGCCGGATTTTCTTTTTCTCTAGCTCTGCACAACTAACATAACATTTGTTCTCCTTGATACACAATCTTAAGATGTAGCTTCTTGGTTTATTTATCTGTAAAAACTAGCCTGGATTAAAGACCTGGTTATTTTTAATGTGCAGATGCTCTTTCTTCTGGGGATGATGAAGACGACAATGATGGGTCCGAGGACTTTGTGAATGACAGCAACCAGATGAGTAAGTAACAGCGAACTGCCAGAAGTCACTAGCAAGATCCATGTGGAAAATAATGTCCCGTCTTTTGCACTCCTGTCTTCAGCACTCCTGTCTTCAGAGCTTCCTGATTGTTAACTGCATGTGCTGTCAAATAGTGTTATCTTTGTCCTTCTCCATTTTCTGTTTCATGTAGTTCATAACTTGGAAAAGAAAAATAAAAATAAACTAATATTCTTTTGGACGTGCTTTTCTGGTCTGTACTTTCTTTCTTCCTTCTTCTTGGCGTTTCTGCAGTTTCCTTTCTTTCTGAATTGAAGTTTGGTCTTTGTGTGGTTTAGACTGTCACAGATGAACTAACTTTCCCTCAGCCTCAGCTGAAGTTTAACAGAGGAAACAAAGATCCAACTCATTTTGTTAAAAGGTGGTATGGAAACCTTAAAAATAAGTTGTAATGAGGCAAATCTTTAATCTTGGCAGAAATCTCCCCGGGGAGAGTGAATTGGGAGACAGTGAGGTTCTTTTGTCTCTGAAGGATCTGAAGGTTTGTTGCAAAGAAAGCAATTCAGCACTAAACCCACATTTTGTGTTGCTTGTGCATGATGAAAATGGGCTACAAGAGTCTTAAACCTATCTGAATGTTAAACTTCGGCCCCTTTAGAGAATTCAAAAAGCTATTAATAGGCTCTAAATAGAGCAATCTCTTAAAAAAAAAGTATGTAAAATTCATATTGGTTCCTTATGCTGCTCTGTGCTGTTGCAAAATCCCCTCAGTGACTGGTAGTTTGCTATCACTCGTGCTTTGTAAAGTCAATAACACAGGGAACATAGAAATCCTTCATGGGAGATGTCAGCGAGTTACTGCTCGCAGTAGCCAGGTCGTGTATTTGCTCCTCAGCCTCTTTAGTAGTTGGCAGCTGTCCTGTACCTTGGAACACTCCTTCAGGTGATAAAGTATGAGCCTGATTTCACCTCTCCTGGTTAGTTCCTTTTGTAAAGGACTGCCCCTGGTCTGAAGCTGTGAAACATTAGATTCTGTTTAAAATGATATGAGTTCTTAGCTGCCTGTTTGGCCCCTGCCATCTGTTAGTGTGATTAACCCGAGCTGATTCACAGGTGCCACTGGAAGGGGCTGAGATCAGGCAGCTGGAGGCTGCTCTGACAAAGGAATGTGGGGGCAAAGATAATTGGAGAGGGACACTGCTTTTAAAAGAAGTTGTCTAAGTAATCATGGCCAGCAATCCAGGCCGTGTTGGTGCTCCTTTCTTCCATGAAATGGAATCATGGGTAGAAGTTCCTTTTAGGAAATGTTTCCGATGTCTGCTCTTTCTCTTTGTTGGTCAGAAAAGGGTTTGCACTATTTCTGGTGACATTTGTGCTTCTGATTTGTAGTGATGGCTTTGGTGATCCATCAAAAGGCTTTTGGAAGTACATAAAGTGAGGGGGGGAAAAGTAAAGGACACGATCTCAAGGCAACTACGATCTGTAATGGTGTTGTAACAATTCCTGCCCTTCCATGCAATAGGGAGAACTAACTCTAGTTCTTGTAAGACAGGCCATCATTTTAAGCTACTGTTAATCAATCTTGATTCAGGAGCTGGTGAAAGGCCACTGACAGTCTCCGTCTGCCAGGGTGGGGGTGTGTGCTGCTGCAGGGGTCACTCACACTTTCCCTGCTCCAAATGAAAGATGCCTCTCGAGCATCAATGTTTAAACATCTTGGATGGCGTGGAAAGCACAGACTCACAGAGTGGAAGGGAGGAAACTGCAAGAAGACAGATTGCTCCTGAGCAGAGTGTTGCACAAACAAGTCCTCCTTGGATTGTTCTTTACAGTCTGCTGAGGCTCCTTGCAAGCCACAGATGGGTGTGGGGAGCAGCACAGCCTTCGTCCCGCACTCTGAGCTGCAACCAGGAGAATGATGGTGGCACCGCAGCCCTCCAAGTAGTCTATTTTCAATGAAAAGTTACATCATAGTAACTCTGTTGGATTAATACAAGGTTGCTGGAAGAGGGCTGTGATTTGGGGAGATGAGAGCTGGATGACAGTGAAGGGTGGGACTTGGTGTGGTGCTTTTATAAAGCACTGAAGCTTGTATGCCTGGTGTCTTCTAAGCCTTCTGCTCCTCTTCTAAATTTTATATCATGTCCAAAAGGCCACATCTAATATAAGGCATTGAGTCACCAGGTAGATTGAACAGTGTATGAGGAGCTGTGGGGTAGTCCCAAATCTTCCCTGAGCCTGTTGTGAGGCCAAATACTCTTTACCTCCTTCTGCCTATGGAAGGTGGAACCTGGAGAAGTCCAGGACCTCACAAGAGTCCCTGGTTGCTCCTCTTAAGGAGAAGTCTTTTAAGTGTTTCCTGAATCGTGATTTGAGCTTTGCAGATCTCAAATGGTTTAACTGATAATTTACATACAAATTACAGCTGTGATCATTAAGGGTAAGCAATGGAAATTGACCTGGTTATGCCTTTACTGATGGAAACAAAAGGCAATAGTCTTCAAAGGTTGTTGCTTTTTGATGAAACAATTCTGATAAAGTCCAGCTGTCCTGGCATGTTAATTATGATAAGATGAAGCAGGAAATGGCTGTAGTGCCTTCCACAGGAAGCTGAACCTTGGCATTCTCATTCCTGCATATTTAAAACAAACGTTTTTAGCGCTGTTTTATTTATGTTGCTAAGTATTCTTTTAGGCTGTTTTATTTTCTTTGCCTCTGTTACAAATATAAATTTCAAAGGCCAAGGTTTTCAAATGCAGGAGGAGAGGCTGTTGAGGAAATCTAGTGTGGTTTTCAAGGCTGCCCAGAAAATACAACTGCTCTTCAAGTCGGCAGAGGCTGTAAGTGACTCGTAGCTGTGAGGAGCAGCTCATCCTCAGGAGAGGAGGGCACTTGTGTGTAAACACGTGCATTTGACCATTTGCCCTGTGTGTATTTTTAAGTAAAAGGCATGCATAGCAGATTTCACTCTGCATTTAGTGTCCTTTTAGCTTGACAGATATTTTAACTGTCTGAAAAAACACTGTGGTAGATTTGTTCCAGACTGCATCCTGAATAGCTTTTTATTACTTCCAGCTTTTGTTGAAGGGATTAGTGCTGGTGGGGAAGGTGCAGGATTGGTTCCACTGCAAAACAGTCCTCTCTCTCCACAAAATGGCTTTGTTGGCAACTCAAGTTTTCCCCTTTCTTACTCTGAAGAGGTGCCTTAGCTTGGTTCTGGAGGGTCATATCCAAGGACGTTTACCTGGCACTTACTTTTGCAAAGCTAAGGTCTGATCATCATCAGTTCATTCTGGCAGCAGAGGAAGAGACATTGTTGGTACTTGTTGCCTCGTCTTCATCATGATTTTGAGAGTAGCCCTAATTTAAGGGATTTCTATAATCCTGATGATGCTGGCAGGGCAGCAGCTGTTGTGATGGTTGCAATGAAATCCACCAACTAATTTATTCTGTAGACCCAAGGGTAGCCCTGAAGATGCTGCTGTGCCTCCTTGAATTCTAGCCAGGCGACTGGAAGCTTTATGGCTTTTTTTTTTTTTAACTTATCGCCATTTAAACAATTTCTTCTGGGCCAAGCAATAGTAAATTGGCATCAAGAACAAAAAGTATCTAAATGTAATCCACATGCTGTTCCTTTCATGCCTTGAAGAGTTTCAGAAAGGATGAAACAAGGTTCAAATTCATCAAATCCTGTAGAGTGGAAACCCACTCAGGGGAGCAGCAAATATTGTATGTTGCCTAGAAGTGATTTTTAATTAAAGGTCAAATACAATAGTTCTGAAAACCTTGGGGGGGTTTGATGTGGTCACTTCAGGCACACTATTGCCTGCCTGAAGTGCTTGTCAGACAGTCTTGGAGTTGACTACTTTTGTGTTTCTTTGTATCAGATAAGTCCACATAAAAATTGAAGAGTCCTGAAGTGAAGTGGTCCCCTGGGCTTCCTAATTTCAATTTCACATGCAGGAGATTTGGCTGATTAGATGTAATGTCTTTGCAGTGGAGTGCAGTGTGGGTCAGCAGGATATTTTCTTCGCTAATGAGAACTCTAAAAGCAATCAGGAATTCCCACCCGTTCCCCTGCTGTTTGTTACTGCTTCATGCTGGAGTCTGCCCTGTTGTTACTGTGAACTTTGAACAGTGGTGTTACCCGACTTCCACCTGTCCTGGTAGCAAAGATGGGATGTGATGGACAGAGTCTGTGAGAGAAGTCAGCACTTGGAAGTATCAACTCATTAACTATGTTCATTATTGGGTTTAGTTAATCTGAGTGTTTTTCCTCTCAAGACAAATAGAAACAATAAAAGGTGCTTTTAGGTTATGATGCTTTAACCTATAAAGGGAAATGCTGTGTGTTAATTAGATCAATGACTGCATGAAAGCACAAAATGAGAGCAACTGTGGTGGTTTGTGGATGTTGCTGCCTTTTCCTCTTTTCCCTTAAACATACTGAGGAGCTGCCAATATATATTGCTGCTTCCTAGTGAAAAACACAGGATGTCTCGAAGCATTTTCAGATGGTGTTTTCCACATTTCATGTCTGCATGTTTTTGTCCAAGCTGACCTGTAATTCAGGAGCATTGCAGGTTATGCTGAATGTTGTGCAAGGGGAAGTTTTCCAAGCAGAATCTTTTCTCTGAGTCCAGTCTTCCTTTCCCTCTCCCTCTGTGGTATGAAACTGAGCTGCTTACCTTCATTCCTGCCTGCATCTTCCTGGTGTCTTTTCTGCACTCACCTCTTCTATAGATTTCCCTCCTTGTACATTTGTCTTACTGGAGGTTTTCCAGCAGCAGAGTTTTGTGGGGTGAGGGTTGACGGAAAGTATAGTTATTTACAAGAAAACCAGAGGGTGAGTTGCACTATAATGCAGTAGAAACCTCGCCTGGATGAAATAGCTTTGATTGGGAAACTGGGTGGCTGAACCTTGACCAACTCCAGTGCCCTGATCCCAGTGTGTGTACCCTGATGGGAGCTTCCCCAGTGCTTGGTCCATCCAGCCTGTGGGCTGCAGGGCAGCATCACCATGGCCAAGTTGTGGAGCCTGTGGCTTGGAGGCCGTGTTTGCCAACAGCTGCATCCGAGCTCTTGATGCTCCATGTGTGTGAGAACGTGCATGTGATGGGTGTGATGAGAAGTGACCTGCTGGCTGCAGGGTTGCTGGGTTGACATTATCCCTTTGGAGTCTGAAGTAAGCACTCTGCTCTGAGATGCTCATAGAACTGGTTTGGGTGGTTGATTGTCTTTGACCTGCCCCAGTTTGCTTTGCCTTTGTGGGAGTTGTGGGTAAGGGTCCAGTAGTGGTCTCCTTGCATTGTCTTGTGGAAGATGTTTAGCAGTCCAGAGAAAATAGCCTTTTAATCCATCAATATCAGCATGTAATTCCACCTTTGCCTGTTATACTTGTAATGTAATTTGGCCTTTGCATGTAGTAGTTAATTCCTCTGGTTGGCTTTGTTTAAAGTCTTCTGTTGTTTTAATGTGATCCTGCTTTCAGCAAATAATGTTAACAGTGATTTTCCTTGCATCTCTAATTCACTTTAGTCTGTGTAACAATTTCTTAGTGTTGCAGTTAAGTTTTCAATAGTTACCTGATTTTCTATTTTGATTACATGCACAAATTTGCTTTGCTTTTCTACTTCATTAATTTTAACACTAATTGCCACTTCAGGCAAAAAAGAAAAAACCAAACACTTATCGTTCCTAGCATCATTTTAAGACTTGCTTTTAGAATGTTTTCTTTATACTGAGAGAGACGTTGTTAAAGGATTTATTCCTGTATTTTTGTCCAGCTGTATTTTTATTTAGAAAGGGGGTAGCAGGATTTCTGAGTTTGCACTGATTGTAAGAACTGCTATAAATATTTGAGGAACGGAAGAGTTTATTTATAGTGGAGTGTTAGGCTGCTAATGAAGGAAATGAAACAAGGCTGAGAGAAATAGAGTTATTTTTCTGGACCCCTCTAGTCCTAAAAATTCCACACTAATCTGATTTGCTTCAGGAAAACTCCATTGTAAAAGAAAATAATGTTTCCTACTATTAAACAGATCTAGAATATTTAACTTTTTAAAAAACTACTATGGTGAGATGAGTGAAGCGATGCCATAAAGACATTGTGAAGTGTAGCTGAAGTGGTGCATGGATCCAGAGCCTGGGATAACCTTGTTTATGAGTCTGTCTATCCAAATGTACTTTTTGGAGGATAAAAACACGTGTGTGTTCTGTTCTGCTCTGTTTCCTCTACTGGTACATGACATGGATGAGAGAAGGGTTTTCCACGTGCTCCTCATGTGGGCACAGGCTGGACCAGAGAATAGCAAGGAGTGAGTGAGATCCAGGAGAACAGTGTCAGGGTGTGAGAAAAGTGATCAATTCAGTAAATGTGGGCTGAGAGAGACACTCACTTTATTCCATGTTTTTAGAGGTCATTGAACATTTGGGCTTTGACAGGCTCAGGGGAGTGGGACATCTCTGCAAAATGATAAATGCTTTTTCTGAGTTTTGCTGATCCACATTTACTCATTTGGTTTCCTCCTCTTTGATTAAGATTTCAGAAGTATTTGTAAATATATTTTGGTGGTTTCTATGGCAATAACAGCACAGTTCACTTTGGCATCACACACTGTAAGTTTTACTGTGCTGTCAGACAGGTAAGTATGTTTATTCCTCTCCTAACAGAAGGGGAAAGGTGAAGACTGATGCTTACAAAAGGTCTTCTGGCTTAGTCTGTCTGGCTTCACAGCTAAGGTCCAAAATTCAGAGTTTGCTGAACACTCGTAGTAACTCCACCTGAGGTCAAAAGTGTGTAATGAAAACTTGGTCCCTCTGTCTTACTTGGCATACACAAAACAAAGGTTATCTGTGGTTAATTATTGGAATTTTGTCATAAATTAAATACTCAGAGCAGCAGACTAAGCCTTCATGACACTTGCAGCATGATTTCTGGTCATGTACACTTCTAAACTGTGCTTAAAAGGAATACGTTCAGAGCTTTACGCCTGTGGAAGGAGCTGGAGAGGGAGCTCTTTTTCCAAGTACTGATATTTCTGGATGCATCTCTTTGGAACAGGGGCACCTTATTGGACACATACAGACAAAATGGAGAAGAGGCTACACGCTGTGCCAGCAGCCAACACGGTCAAGTTTCGTTGTCCAGCAATGGGAAACCCAACACCGACCATGCGATGGCTGAAAAACGGGAAAGAGTTTAAGCAGGAGCATCGTATTGGTGGGTACAAGGTAAGATCTCGTGATGTCATTTTGTAATTTCTGTTCTTGACCAAGGCTGTCGAAAACAAAACCCCAAAACCCACCAAAAACTTGCTGAAGTCAACAGAAGATCTTTTAGTGGCCTTGGATCAAATGTAGAAGCACAAAAAGTAGTTGTTTTCTTCTGGGGGAAGGACGGGTGGTTTCTTTGGTGGTTACTGAGCACTGATTCTATTTTTTTTTTCCCCCTGAAATTCAAGCTTGTAAAATAGCAGGGCAGCTAAGGATTATTTATAGGGAATTATTTGGAAAACTAAGGACTGACTTTGCAAAGCAGAGTAAGACTGGTTTGCTCTATTCATTTCCAGCTGCATTGTTAAAAAAATGACCGTCCGCTTTGGTGAGTGTAGGCAGCGTAATAAAGGAAGGGTTGGAAGTCAAAAGTTATTATTTTCTATAGAGTTTATGGTCTGTGAAACTGAAATGTGAAGAAGAGAGAAAGTAACAGCAATTACTTAGAAGGGTGTGTTTGAATTTTAAACAGCCTCAGATTAGATGTCTTGTTCTAAACTGGTGGTTACTGATTAAGAGAGAGTTTTAGGGAGGCCAGCTAGCTCTGTGTCTTAGTGCACAGACCTTTGACCTCCTGGTATCTGCCTGGGTCAGGTCAGAAGTCAGCATTTGGTCATCTTATCCTGCACCCTACAAGGAACAGGAATGCATGACTTTGATGGCAAATTGCAGTTCAAGCACTCGCCATCCTGCCCTGGATTTCTGAGTTACTTTAACCTCTTCTGCAGATCTTCTGTCAGTGGCTTCCTCATGTCCCTGACACCTCAGTAACTTCTTTCCAAAGATGAGAAGTTTGCAAGGGAGTCACCTTGTGTCACAGTTGTAAGGCCCAGCCTGAACTCCTGCCGAGCTGCTCAAAGCAATTTGTAATGCTCATTAAGAAAGAAATTAACTGGCTTGGCCAGACAGTGTGGTGAGCTCAAGACCAAGTCCTGAAGTTGCTTTCCCTGTCCCCCACTGCCTTACCCCTAGAACTGCAGTATTTTTGGGGTGCTGCCTTGTTTGAGCCAAGGGTTGCATTGCTTTGTGCACTGTCGATTCAGATCCTGCTTGGTGCAAAAAATATGTTTTCCAGTGCAGGAGAGGACAAGCCTCAGTCTCCTTTCCTCTCTCGCTGGATTTACTGTAGAAAGTGTCAGTTTTTCCAACATTTGTGTTAGTGGAGAGCGGAGCCCAGAAAATCTCCCCACATGAACATTAATTATCTAAGTAGACTTTTCCATCTATGTTTGCTTACACCATAAATTACTGTTGGTTATGAGTGTACACCTGGCAACACCTTCTGCCTTTCATAACGTTGTGGAGTGTTAATGAATTGGCTCCAATTCAGTGATTTTTGCCTTTCTGAGTGCTTTTTTAAAGACAACAACAACAAAAAAGGCCAATTAGAGAAAAAGAAAAAACCAACCAAACTAATCCTGTCTTGGAAAATAATAGTAACTGCTCTAGTACTAACTTTGGATGTTATTTGAACACTTTACGTCTTATGAAGAGGAAATGCAGATATCACTCTTGAAAACCATGAAGGAAAATGTGTGTCTAGAGAGGCAGGAAGGAGATACCTGGTCTTTGGTTTGGGGGGGGTGGTCTTTGGTGGGGTGAATCAGCCCTTGTGGGGCTTTGTGCTGGCACTGCTATCCTGTGTTAGGGAACTGGGTGAGATCATTTAGACTTGTGCCCATTAAGTGGCATGAATTAAATTTTTGGTCATGTGCATTAAATGTATACAATTTCCTAGGTATGTATGTACTCTGGGAGGAAACCACAGATGCCTGTTTCTAAAGCCAGGTGGATAAGTGAAGTTTATACCTATAATTCTAAATCATAACTTCTTACATCTCTTTAGTCTAAAGGAAAAAAAAGAGAGGTCACAGCTGAGGATTTTAGACTTTCTTGTTACTCAGATAGATATTAAATTTTAAATTATCTGGTAGGATTTGCTTGTCATTGTCAACTCTACCAAGTCCAATATTCCATATTCTATAATTTTGAATAATCGTCTTTTAAGATGGAGGTTTCTTTCTAGTGAATGGGTGTTAGAGTGAGGCCTCCAGAGCTTCTGGAACCTGTATCCTCAACTTACGAGAGGGGCATGATAAAGTTACTGCAGGCTTGTTCAAAATTATACCAGAAGAAAGAGAATTGTATTTTCTTGACACCACTATACCAACAAACTTTTAATGAAGGAATCCTCAGGAAGGACTGAATCTATCCATGCTGGTCTGTGTTCAGCCAGGTATTACAGCAATCCATGATAATTCTTGCACACTCACATGTCTCGAATCAGGGGATTGCTCTCTGCAAAGCATTCCTGCTGGGGATATAATACTTTGGGTGACTACAATAGCCTGAACCAAACTTGGCCATATTGGGTGTCTCCCTTTTGGAATAGAAAATCATCCCTTGAAGACTTAAGGGACAAAAGTGAAGGGGAATAAAACGTGAAGCTTTCCAGTAACCCTTCAGCCACCTCTTTGCTGCTGCCCTGAGCTAAGAAATCTCTTCTTCCATTGTCTTTATCAGAATCAGATAGTGGCCTGTAGCACTTTGTCCCTGTGACTGGGGAATGCCTTGAGTCAATTTGCACTCAGGCAGGGTAGCAGGAGGGTGTATGTACTGGCCAAGATATCTTCCAGAGAGAAATTCCTCCACCGTGACTAATTCGGGGTGGTGAATTTCAAAATCAATCCTTTTACGATTTTTCAAGATATAGCCAAAGTTCCTACAGTAGGGAGAACAGGATCAATTATTGAATGTCTAAATCCTTTTTAGTCTTTTTTTATATCTGTCTCTGAAGTGATGATAGCTCTTGCTTGTGCCTTTAAAGGCATTTTACATTTTCTTTGAGGTAATAATCTAAATTCTCTTTGAGACACCACGGACTTTACTTTCCTGTACACCACCTAGAAAGCAAATGTACTTCTATCAGCTGCTACTGTTTAAGTATTAACAGGTGTGTGTTTTCACCTATGCATTTGGATAAGCTTCATCACTGCAGTCATCTTACACACCTTTAAATTCAGCCAGATAAATACAGAGTAAGGAACAGTTCTGACTATAGGAACAACAAGCCTGTGGTTTTTGTAGGGATTTGTATTTTGGTTTCTAATCCTTTATTTTGAAATTCATTTGAAATTGATCCCTTTTTACCATAAGTGGCAAATTTTCTGACGTTCTCTATTCAATGAAGACACGTATTTTAAGACTAAACAGAGCTGTCCACTATTTTTAGGTGATACTCCAAAAGCAAATTGTTTCTTTGAAAAATTCCTTGCGCTTTCTTAGGTTTCTGAACAGTATTTCTTGGCATTTTGATTCCAGTTTGTTTCCCACCTCCAAGCTATATATTAAGGGTGCAGTTATATGCATTTGATACCAAAAATTTAGTTTAAAAATTCAATCTTTTTGAGCACTGTTTGGAAGAATTGGTTAAAAATTTGAGGGAGAAAATTTGCCAAAAAAGGCATGTCAGTAATTCACTAGAAAGGTCCATAACTAGTCAGGGAAAAAAACAGTGTGAGACTGTATTTATAATCTCAGGTTTTTTTCAGACTAAGTACCATTTTTGGGTCTGAAGCACACGTAAAACATGAAAATAGGTATTGCAAAGCAATAGGGAGAAAAAGAGGGCAAAAGCCCCTATTAAACTGTGACAACAAGGTATCTGAAAGGTCAGGCTGTGACTTGGGGTACTTAGAATGTGGTTGTTCCCTTAATTTCCCTGTGTCAAGAGAAGGTAGGGACAATTTGAAAGGGATGTCCCATCCCTGGAAGTGTTCAAGGCCAGGTTGGACAGGGCTTTGAGCAACCTGGTCTAGTGGAAGGTGTCCCAGCCCATGGCAGAGGGGTGGAACTGGATGGTCTTTAAGGTCCCTTCCAACCAAAAACTGTTCTAAGATTTTGTGATTTTGGTGCTGAATGTCAGTAATGGCACCAATTTTGTTGTCCAAAGACAGGCTTTACTTGGGACTAAGGAATATGGCACTTCACTTAAAAAAGGCCACATTATCAAAGCCTGTGTTTCAGGGTGGGTGCAGGGATGTGTCAGGACTGCTGTGTGTCTGACAATGAATTTGGAAGTGAATTTGGAAGTCTTCAGTGGGAGCAGATGCCACCATCCCCAGCAAAGTGGATTTTGTCTGGGCTTTGCAATGCTGCACTTGTATCCAGAAAGCACTAGGCCAACAAGCTGAATTTAGTTGAATCCAGATCCATGACATAAATCCAGTTGTGTGACAATGTGTCATAACTGCTTTGGGCCTCTACAACAGTTGTTTAGCTTAAACTGAAGTGGCTTAAGCTGTTTTTTCATTATAAATATATTATCTCTGCTTGTTGGAGTTACAAGAAGGGAAATTGCACAAATACTTTTTAATTTTGCCATCCGGTATATGCACTTGTGGCTGTAAGTTAGTTATGTTTTCTTATTGAATGCTAAACAATTTCTTGTGTTTTCCTATCAAATTAATTACTTGCAGCTTGTTACGAATTTTTATTTTGTTTTAACATTTGTGGAACCACAATCTGTTCTTCCTGTTTTGCAGTCAAATCAGTTAAAAACCCTTGGTCTGATTCTGAGAAGAGTGTTTTCGCTTGTAGTGGCAAAAAGTTCAGGTCACTTTGACCAAGTCTCCTTCAAAATAACTCATAAGGGAGTAAAATATTCAAAATATGTAGCTGTTGTATTTGTTATTTACCAATGGTTTATGACAGTGATTCTTCCAGACCCAGACTTGGATTTTCAAGGTTGTTTGGCAAAATAATGAGATATTAAAATAACACTGATAAACTCTTTCTAGCTTTGTAAACTTATTCCTGAGCTCTTTATAGTGTGGAAAAAATCAGTAATAATTTTGATGTATACCATCAAGAGGAGGGGCTGAAGAAATGAGATTTCATTTTGGGCTGGTGATTTTGAGGTCGTGTCACACATTTCTCTGACATTAGATTAACATCCATGCTCTTCACCTGCTGCTGGAGTCTTGTCTACACTTCCTTTGCTTTTCAAAGCCCACATGGCCAGTCTTTAGCTAATATTATTAGTCCATAACTCAGTGATAGTAGTAGTATCCAGCTATTGAGCTAATTACTGGCTGAGGGGACTAGGAAAGAAAGGAGCCCCTTACAGAGAGCACTTTTCTTCCAAGCTTTGAACTGAAGGTATTTCTACCTCCAGCAGGTGTGAGGGCTAAGCTCTTGGCACTGGGATGCAGCCCTGTGCAGCCTTTTCTTGCTGGATAAGGACCTACACAATGGTCAGGGATGAAGCAGAATTTCAGAGCTATATTGTAATGATGTTTTAAGAATGTATGGTTACTGGAAGTGTCACTGAATGGTTCATAAATTTTTCTGGTGTACTGCACTGAGTTACTACTTTCCATTTGGCTGATTAAAATGACTGTACCAGATTGTGTTTTATTCCATTTGCTGAAATATGTACTTTGCAGTTGAAAAGTTGTATGTTACAGCTACACGATGTTAGGCTTTTTGAGCACTTTGTCAAAAATGTAATGCTAAAACAAGGGATTAGTCGATAGCCAGCAAAAGGTCATTTTGGGAGCCAACTTATGATGCAGGAAATATATATGTGTACCGGATGACTCTATATCCTTCCAGTGTTGGGCTGGATCCTATTTTCTGTGAGACCAATGCTAGCGCTCCTTTTGAGTTCAAATGGGAACAGAATCAGCACCTTTAATAGAGTCTGTCTGAGAAGGATTGTATGAGATGAATGTATATCCTTATGCCCCATTTCCATGAGGGTTTTTAAGCATTTCTCATGAGGCAGCATCTTCCTTTCTTGTGTGGAACCCCAGAGCACCAAGAGGTCCGTCTGCTCAGGGTGTCTGGGGGAGGGATCCCAAACATCATCCCTTGGGACTTTGCTTCTCCAAAACATGAGCTGTGTAATTGAGCTATTGGGGAAAGATGGAGACTTAGATGTTAAGGGATCATATCCATCCAGTATTGCTGGTGGGTAGTTACTATCAGATGATTGTTTGCAGGCAGAGGGGAAATATCCTGAGGGTGTCAATTCACTTTGGAGTGGATTGAAAGGTAAAGGCCGTTAAGACAATGCTGCTAATTGGTGTCATTCTCAGTAGGACTGAGCGTGCACTGGCAGCTGCAGTGCTCAGAGCAGAGTCCAAGTAAATTTGCAGCCGAATATGTGGAAGCTTTCACTGCTGCAGCCGTGCTCTCCTGGATCGGGTATAAATAACTTCAGTGTTCAGAACTGTCAAACGAGCGTGGAAGAGGCTTTTAAAAATGGTTTACACAAGGTTAGCCACTCGTGAAACTTTGCACAGGGAGAGGGTGAAGCTATGCTAGTGAAGATCCCAGCCTCTCTGGTTCCATCCCCCAGGTCCGCAACCAGCACTGGAGTCTCATCATGGAGAGCGTGGTGCCGTCAGACAAAGGAAACTACACGTGCATAGTGGAAAACCAGTATGGATCCATAAATCACACGTACCATCTCGATGTGGTTGGTAAGTAAAAACTGTCATGTGTAAGACCATGCTTTTAACTAATGAAATTTCTGTTAAAACACTTAGAATTAAGCTGGTACGTTTTGCATTAATTTTGGAGATGATTTCACAGTACTTTAAAGATTTCACCACACAGCCAATTGCTACGTAACTTTATATATTCATCTGTCTCATTCGTGTGTGTAAGACTAATCTGCCCAAGCCTTGGCAAAGGTGTAATATCCACCTACAAGCTTACCATGACAGCTACATAATAAATGCTGATGCAATTTTAATCATTAGTATTACAATTTAATTATTACTTTTACAGTTGTACTAGCACGGATTTTAATAACTGCAGTTATGAAACTGTCCAGTGATCCTTTATATTGCTGTTGTTCTAGTTGAGCTTTTTCTTTTTTTTTTTTAAATTAAAAACTAGATATTGAATTTGGTGAAGCTAGAGAAGATCTGGATCTTCATGGAGGGTACTTTGCACTCACAGCAGTCTAAGAGAGATCTGATTGTGGCGTGTTGTGTGGGCTCTGAGCAGTGCCTGAAACAGATGATAAAAATTGTGAAGAAGTTTTTTACCTGAGGACAAATTCTAAATGGCTGTGTGAATTCTTAAGTAGTAGCAAAGCTGTGATTCAGCAGGACTATTAAACACATGCTTAATAATGTTATCTTATTAATACCCAAATCCTGTTGACTTTAATAAGGCTTGACTTAAGTGCTTAGCTAAATTAGGGCTTGAAACACCAGAAACCATTTCTGTTCACCTCTGCTATTGCTGATTAGCCTGGATGGGTATGAGTGATTTTGTTGCCTCTGAAGGCATTTCTGTCCAAAAGTAATCAGTGTGGCTGTTCTAATAGGACCTGCTGGTGGAACCTTTGGGGATCTGAGGCACCATTTCAGAAGTATGTTTAGAATGGTCTTTGCTCTTTTCAGCTTTGCGAGGTGATCTGAACATCACATACTCTATTCACCACAAGTGAATAGAACTTTTGATTAATCAGTATTGGAGGAAAAAATAAATTTGATTATCGTAAGCTATTTTTGGCTGGTGACTGACAGCCCAATTCCATAGATTCTCTGTGTGGAATCTTGCTGTGAGTTTGGGGTCATATGACTAAAACAGTGACAGAATTTTCACTTCACCTGTTCTTGATTGGTTTTACATGAGTAAAAATGCATCCCTTGCGTTGTTTTGGATGGTCTTTAAAGGTAGTGTCTTACTTTGTCTGAGACACATTTAAATCTGGGAAAATGCCCAAATCCAAAAGAAAACAAGTGCCATCTTCTCAGGCAGCAAGAAAAGAAAATGTTCCCTGTGAAAATGCCGAGGAGAGCGAGCCTTGGTGGAGCAAAGAGGAAAAAGATGATTTTGTGATGGGATTGCCATCAAACTGAAGCCCTACCACCAGCCCTCATTCAATTACATGCTTATTGCTTCAAAACCAGGCTGTGAAACACCCAGCTCACGTATACTTGGTTTTGAGTAGTCAACACTGAAAGCAGTGAGGTTTTCATAGCCTTGGCAATACTTTTCTCATCCTTGGTGTAGAGTGAGCTATGAGTATGATTGAGGTGAACCGAGTGACTGGTAAAGCCGTTTTTGTTTGAACACTTGTTTAAACAAAGTTTATGGAGGGTGCAGCAGCAACGGCTGCTGGAGATGGCAGTGAGTTGTGTTCTGCATGATGTTCTTCTCTGCTGGCTACCTCACTGAGGGCACAGGTTGCCTGCATGGGCTTGCCAGGGACTAGGCTCAACTCAAAGCCTTTCCTTGCTGGAAAGAAACTGGTTAAAAATTCCCTTACTCTGCCCCCTGTTCCTTTTCCCATCCCAGTCTGGCATGTTTCATATTGACCATAAATTTCTTCACCCATTTTTTTTTTTCCTAGCAAATATGTTCGTGGATGATGCGGTCACTTGAGCAAATATTTGTCAGAAGTCCTCTCACCTCCTCTCCCCCTTTGAGCCTTTTGAATGTCTTACATTGAGGAAAATTTTGCAGAAGTTTATTTTTCCTTGCAGTAAATTATAGTGACCTGCATGAATGAATGGAATGGTAGTAAGGATTATGTAATTTATTTAGATGTCTAGTCCTTTCCTATAGAGAGGGAGAAAAGTAAATAATGAGGTTTTTCAAAAATGACTAGTGATTTGGGGTGCTGGGTATCCAGCTTGGGTCCTGTAAGACATGAAACCAGCATTCCAAAAAAATGACTTTTACGGGTCACAACCTTTTTTGCATGTAATTTGATAAGTTCAAGGGTGTAGCTGTTAGTTTACTTTTAAAACCTGTGTATGGGAATATGCACCCTGAGGTACCTGGATTGAATTTAGTGTGAGTCTCTTGAGATACCACATTGGGATTTTAGCCTAAATGGGCATTTATGTTCAAGAGCTCAGCCGTTTCTGTGTGGCTGAAAGCTTGCAGTAATTGTGGAGCATAAAATTGCTGAAGCAGTAAATTAAGGCTGGCTAGAAGGGGAAACTCTGACAGTTTTTCTAGTTGAGACAGTTCTACAGAGTTAATTTTATGCCTTTTTTTTTTTTTTCTATTTTCATATGAATTTTCAGTTCCCACAGGGTTGTGGAGAGTTATGAATGTTTGTTTAGAGGCAATTGCGTATGTAGACCGCATCTTACAAACTTCAGGTCATAATTTTAGGTTAAGTTCTGTGTAGAAAACTGTCAGTTGAAAGCCTCTGAAATTACTTTTCCTATATGGTTTAACTGGTTCCAGAGCTGATTAAGTGTAAGTAATAGCAAATGGTATTAAACATGGTAACATATTACACTAACATGAGCATCTGACTGTATGGTGTAATGTAGAGAACCCTCTGATTATGTCACGGAGTTGGGAGGTATCCCAGCAGAAATCGTGCCAAAGAGTGACACAATGCTAGTTAGGACTATGCCAATAACTTTCCAAACCTTGAACTCTTTTGACAATTAAAAGCCTGGAGCCAGCAGGGCTGAGAAGTTTTCAGTCAGAATGTAGGTGTGAAGTATTCTCATTTTTACCTTGTAATTACTTGCAAGAACTCTTTTAAGAGTCAGCTCAGATGGTCTCATTCAAATTTACAATATCCACAAAACCCTTGCACTGAGGTTTTTTTTTTTGGTTTTTTTTTTACAATGGGAATAGAAAACATGGAAGAAAAAAGCAGCAAGTCATTGGCAGCCTCTCTATTGCACAGGAGGCTTGTGCACAGTGACTGTATTAGCAGGGAATTGCCCATTCAAGTTGGCCAGGATGTTCTGTGTTGGATAAAGCTATTCTTTAAATGTTTGGGATACCCCAGTCAATGGCCTTTTCCTTCCTCTTCCTCCTCCATTTCCAAAGAGGGATTTAGGCAGGCTGTATGCAGGGCTTTGCCCAGGGGCTCAGATGTGTTAGACTGCAGTAGTGGCAAATGGTGGCCATACAAAACTCTGAGGATGCTGTGAAAGGGAGACAGGTCTATTTTAGCTTTTTGTTGTAGTACTACCCAGAGGCTTCAATTAATATCAGATACTTATTGTCCAAGGCAATGTGCCAGCACACAGTAATTGCTTACAACTGAAATGCGTCAAGGCAGGGAGAGGGAAATGTCACTGTCCATTTTAGAGATGAAAACCCGAGCTGTGGAGTGATGAAATTTCTTGCCCTGGGTCACACAGGAAGCTAGTGACAGAGCCAAAAAGTAAAGCTGGTCTTTGAATCCTAATCCAGCACCTTAATTAAAAGAATGTTTTTTCCCGTGTATGGTTTAGCCCATCAGCTGTTTTTTCACTCGCAGCTGAAGTGCCCTTCTCTTCCTTTGTATTTAACAGTAGGTAGAAAATCGTGTTTTTATAAGTAAGCTTACTAATAGACTAACTCCATTCTCATTAAATGTATATAAAGTCATGCAGTCTTGGGGGACAATGAATGAAAGCGATGTGGTTTTCACTTACAAGTTGCATTGTAGTGAATCCGGGTTGTAGGAAGCAACGTGGGAATGCAGCCACTGAGACTTGTATATAATTAGATCATTCTTGGATTGCAATTATCACATGAGTACAATTTCAGCAGCAGCAGTTCTGTTTGAGCATGGAGTAACTAATTGAATTTGTATTTTAACGGAAAAAGAAAGTCTTTGAACGGGCCTAGTGCAGGTAGCCATTTCTGCCCTACTTAATGCCATCATCCAGGGAGACAAAAGATGGTTTGGCTTCAGATGAAGTTTGCCCCATGTTACCTCATTTACTGGGTTTTATAAGCAGCTGCTATAGCACGACACATCTTTCAAGCATGTATGAGATGACCCTGATGTTTACTATAAAACTGAGCATAAATTGTCACTAGTGTGTTTTTTCAAAAGAAGTCCTTTCGCAGCCAGTTTAGCTGTGCTTTGACCAGTTTCTTATTTGCCTAATACCCAGGCCTGTGGCTCTCATTACTGAGGAGTGAGCTTCAAGGGTGGCAGAGTAGGGCAGTTGTCCCTTAACAGTAATTCGTATTTCCATATAAAACCAGTGTGAGATAACTTCTCATCCAGAAAGCATTTTAAATGACTCCCAGTTTAAAGCTTGTGCCTCAGAAATCTCATGTATGAGTGATTTTACTGATGGCCGTGCAGAAAAACACCGTTGTTCTGAACTCTTGGAGGTTTTAGAGGGCTTTAGGATGAGTTTTATTCTTGTTTTTTATAGTATGTTGTTAAAAATCTGATTAAAATGGAAATGACATTTTGCTATTGGTACTATTCCCGTAGTTTAGGCAGAAGGCAATCTTTTGCCTTTGTTTCTAGTCAAGTTTTATTTTTGGATTTTCATGTGCTCTCACAGTCTCTAGCTGTGAACATGGCATGAGCACATATATTTTTTTAAAAGACATGTTTCCATTTTGTCATTCCCAAATTCATAAAAACATATGTATTGTTGTTTGCTTTTTGCTGAGGCTGGTCTTGTCAAAGTTCAGAATTAATTTGACTTAAGAGTAGCTCGTTCCTTAATTTCCAAAGAACTGTTTTTAGGATTCAGGTTACATAAGAAAAAGGAACTGACACCAACTAAATACATGCCTTGGACGTTGCATCACTAATGTCTGGCAGGAGTTAAGTGTAGGTATTACAACCAAGCCTAAACTTGCATTTCTGGCAGATGTGCTTGTAGTTGTTGACTGGCTTTTTGCATGGACAAGCTTTGGCTTGATGTCTTCACCCCAGTGCTTGCGGCGTGGGACATGATGAGACAGGGACAGAAAGCATGAAGGAATCCAGCCTGATGCTTGCCCTCAGGTATTTGGTTAGGCCAAGAGGGAAGATGATTTTATTTAATGTACTGATAAGCCCAAATGTGGACTTTACACCTGGCACTAGGCTTTTGGCAAGGTGTGTGCATCTGAGAAGGAATTACACAAATTGTTTAGTGCTGGGGGCTGTGTGGTTCACTCCTGAAAACAAAGCCCACAGTGTGATCATTCAGCTAAGGGAAAATGAAAGCTTATGGGTTTTTCCCTGCTTTCTTTATAAGGTAAAAATATTCCAACCTCGTAGTTTTATAGCATTAAAGCTTCTGATTTCATTGGAGTAGTCTGGCTAAATTACATTTTATGGACAAATACTAGTGTCGTTACTTCATCTGCTGGGTGAACAGTGGATTTGTCATGTTTGGAATACTTCCTGCAGAGTCTGCTGGGGAGGACTGGTCTGCCTGTCCCACTTTCTGTCTCCTACAGCCTTAAGGCAGGTATTTCTCTTTCTTTTGATGAGTGATGAACAGGATATTATTTGAGCTCTGTTATTATAATTTTTAATCATGCCTTCTAATTTGTGCAGTATCCTACTCGTGGAAATGCAAGTAGGAATTTGCAGGAGTTGTCTGAAGATGCAAACAAGAGTGGTGCCTTGTTAAGTGTGCAGTTGCCATGTGGCAAAAGCAATATCTGTGCCTAATAAGAGGAGATTTTTGTCCTGATCCAGGCTTTTTTCTAGCAGTTTTATTAGTGAAAAAATGACTGTGTGATTGGCAGTAAATTGGTAAAGCTCTGTGCTCTTAAAAATAAAAAGGCATAGATCTTATAAAAAAGTTGTAAATGAACTGTGGTACACATTGTTTGAAGGACTATATTAAAGGCAAACACAAGGTTATTAATCATGTCTATCTTACTAATGAAGAGTTTTTGCCTGCATTTCTTCTTGTTCCCAGGCATAGGAGCAAGTGCAGAGGTGAGACAACCCTGTGGCTGCAATGGGATGACTGCCTGTGGTGGGTGACACAAATCCTGAGAGCACCACACTGGTGCTTTTGGGCATTAAACTGGGATTAAAAGAGATACAGCAGAGAGGGATGTGGATGGTATTTACAGTCCAGGAGAGNATTAGTGAAAAAATGACTGTGTGATTGGCAGTAAATTGGTAAAGCTCTGTGCTCTTAAAAATAAAAAGGCATAGATCTTATAAAAAAGTTGTAAATGAACTGTGGTACACATTGTTTGAAGGACTATATTAAAGGCAAACACAAGGTTATTAATCATGTCTATCTTACTAATGAAGAGTTTTTGCCTGCATTTCTTCTTGTTCCCAGGCATAGGAGCAAGTGCAGAGGTGAGACAACCCTGTGGCTGCAATGGGATGACTGCCTGTGGTGGGTGACACAAATCCTGAGAGCACCACACTGGTGCTTTTGGGCATTAAACTGGGATTAAAAGAGATACAGCAGAGAGGGATGTGGATGGTATTTACAGTCCAGGAGAGAAAAAAAGCATTAAGGGCTGTATTGGAGTGAGGTAGGTAAGGGAGTGAGAGATCTGGTAGTACCAAAGTATGGACAAATCAGTGAAATTCTGTGGTTAATGAAAACCCAACAGGCCACACTTAGAACCTTTGTGTTGGTATCCTCTCCTCTCACTGTGCACAAACCACTGTGTGATCTGAAATCCAGAGGTGGCTGTGATTTACTGGGTTTTGAGGATTTTAAGCCATTAGGTCATCTTTGGATTGCTACTGTTCCCGTGGTGCAGCTTCTGCAGCAGTTGTTCCATTTAAACATAAAAAGGCACATTAAAAATCATAGTTTGTTAAGGAGTTTTGAGTATTGAACTGCTCTATAAATATAAAATATTGAGTTTGTTTTTTTCAGATTGCTCTTTAAAAGGTAGCATGACTATGTTGAAGTTTTTGATTGTTCATGAAAGTAAAATACTGATACTGCCAGAACTTGAGCTGAAGGAAGTACTTAACATGACAGTGTCTTCGTTGGAATAAAGTCAGTCTTTACCATTTTTACAGGGTGCTTGTGGAAACCTAAAATTATGTATACTTTTAGGGATTTTTAATCACCATCACAGGTTAGGTGACCAAAGCATCAGTTGTTTGTGTATGCTGCATTTACAAGTGAATATCCATGTGTTCATTAGTGTTTATATCTCCAGCATCATTCCTGATGTTTGGTTGGATTATGTGCATTACTGAGCCACGTGATTTCATCACAGCAGTTGGTTTCAAATGTATGTTTCCTTTGATATCTGTGCTAATGCACTATCTAGAGTGTTTGTGAACCTATGTCTAAATTTGAATGAATATTCCAACAAATGACCATCCACCCCCACCCTTCAGTGACATTTTCTCAGAAGCAGCTCTNACCCAAGAAAGACAAGTGATGCATGTGAAAAACAGTTTCTCCTCACCAAATGACTGATGCTCAGTCAGTTCTGGAGCAGTGGCCCCCAGCCAGCTCTCCCCCAGTTTATACACTGAGCATGACATCATATGGTTTGGAATATCTTTGGTCATTTGGGGTCAGCTGTCCTGGTTATGTCCCCTTCCAGCTCCTTGTGCTCCCCAGCCTCCTTGCTGGCAGGGCAGCATGAGAAGCTGACAAGTCTTAGTGCAAAGCCCTGCTTAGCAACAACTAAACCATCAGTGTGTTATCAGTGTTATTCACATCCTAAATCCAAACTCAGCATGGTTTCAGCTAGGAAGAAAACTGACTCTGCCCCAGTCAGAGCCAGGACAAGAAGAGAGGTCATGAACTGTAGAAAGTTAACAGATAAACTGTTGTTTTGGAGCACAAAGTTTGTGTCCAAGTGTGGCCAGCCTAAGTGCTTGTTGTGAAAGTTACATCTTCAGAGCTTTACCTGGATTTACCCAAATTATTGGAAATATAATGACAAATGTATAGAGTCAGGGTCTTCCCAAGAGCATCTGGTCCAATGTTTAGACCAGTTTATGGATTGTGTGTTGCAGAAATGAATGTGATGCTGATGGAGGGATGTCTCCCTGCCTGGCGTGGGACCACATGATGGCAAACTTTATCACCAGGAAGACAAGGTCTGACACAGACATGTCTTGAGGCTGAGCCAGGATTGTCCAGCACAGAGCATTGAAGCTCTGGGGGCTGAAGCTTGTCTCCTGCCCTGAGATCCTGCATAGTGGGTATAGTCAGTCAGCTGCTGGTTGGCCATGTCTGGCAGGGAGCTGGGGAAGGGTGAATTCCACAGTCCCTCCAGTAATTTCACACCTGCATTGCTCAATAGAGCAAGTGTGCTGTGTAAGAAAAGAGGGGAGAAGTGTAGAAATACAAAAGGGTTTTTAAAGCTTTACATAATCTTTTCCATTTTATATTAAAGGCAGAACCGCTTTTAGGAAAGGAACTTGGAGGATGAAAAATATGCAGTCAGGTCACAATAACAACAGAAATAATAACTTTCCCTGTGTGTTTTATGGCATATCTGGGTGCACTGGTGAGTTAAACCCACTGCAGCTGGGAGAGGACATCATCCCTGTGGGAGAGATGCTCTTTGCCAGACATACAGTAAAGCTTTGGCAGAGCCTACTGGAGAGCCCAGTCCAGTGATGCTGGACCCAGCATTGTCTCTGGTTATTATACAGCAGCTGAGTGCTGGGAGCCGTGCACAGTACAAAGGATGATATCTCTGTGTGTAAGAATTAATGCAGTCTCTGGAAAGAGCCAGAACAATAAAATTTTACCACTTGTCTGTGAGAAGTAACAAGCTGTTTTTCATAGTCTCTTGTAGCCTTTTTCTTTTAGGGTACACTGAAAAGAATTCCAATGAAAATTTTAGCTCCTCATTGTTCTGTTTCCCATGATTTTTCACACTAAAATAAGGCCTCTCTGCCCTTTGTTCAGACATGTATGAAGCTTTTGCTTGTGCTTGCTCTGTGTGAGGGATACTGCAAGATCAGTGCTGTACAGCTCTTGCTGCTATGACTTTTTCTGGTCTATGGGGCTGATGAAACCCATGCTGTGTCAGCCTGACAATAGGGCTTTGCTTTAAGGACAAACTGGTCTTAAAATCCTGTTGATAATTTCATGTTTTAAAACAAGAACATTCATGTTGCCTTTCTTAGCCCCAGGCTTGCTGGATGTTCCTGTCTCTTTTAACCCTCAGATATGCATGTGATTTGAAAGGACAACTTTTAACTAGTTCTGATTGTGATATTTTTTTCCTGCTGTTTTTACTGATATCAGTGGGCTTTGTATCAAGCCAAATAAGTCAGTGTTGGTTGCTTTCTTTTCCCTGGCTTGCTGCCATATGAGAAAGAGGTGTACAGATGCACTTTGTAAAGGTGTGCAAAGATGGATTTTTAGCTAAAATGCACATAGGACAGTGAGCTGAAGCTATGCTACAGAGCAATCCAAGGAGACAGATGGGATAACATCAGTGGGAGCTCTGCCTGCTTGAGAAACAGTGCCATTACTTAAAATTGTAGGTGAAGGTAGTGAAGCCAAGGACAAAGAGTTTGAATACACCTGATCAGTTCTTGTAAAGATCTAAAAAGGCACTGCCTTTTACTTGACTGGCCTTGGTGAGTAAGAGAGCTGGGGTGTCCCAAGGAGGTTGAGTGGGCTGAGCTTTGCTATGGTAGCAAATGGGTCTGCTTCTGATGTATGTGACAAAATTCTAATCTTTAGCATTAAAATTCTTTAATAGTCAGTGCTCAGATGTTTAATTTCTTGAGAAAATATTCAGTGACAGCAGAGAACATATGGAGTCTGGTTCCCTGCTGTCTGGGTACTGTCCACAAACCAGAGCAGAGCTGGGTTTTGGGGCCTGGCCGTTAGCAATGATGGACTGTGTGACACAGCAGCAGAGAAATGTCTCGAATTTATATAAGAAGCTTCTAAATTGGAGGACAGAGGGAGTTGAGAAAGTGGTTATGGAGATTGGCCCCTCACTCCCATCTGGATGTGCAGATCCCTGTGCCAGGTTCACTGCCAGGAGCTCCAGCTGCAGCGATACCCCTTTGAGCTCTTGGCCACCGAGGTGACTTCTTCAAGTAGTGCTGGGCCAATAGGAAATGCTGTACATGGAGACTCCTGCTGCACTGGAACATTGAGTAGCATGAACGTTTGTTGGCTAATGCCTACTGGTAAAAGATGCCAAAATTTGTAAGGCGTGATATCATCAGTACTGGTAATGTTAGTCTGATCCATAAGCTATTCTGTTAGTCTGCCTGAGAGGCTCCTGTTCTTTATCAAGTGTTCTTGCCAGGGATGGTCTTTATCTCTTGGTGTTTTATGACAGTGATATGTTATTCCTTCTAGCCTTAAAGCATCTTATGATTTTGCAGAGTTTGGGAGGAGACCATTGTCCCTAACTTGCTGTGGATGCTACCTTGGTGGGTATAAATTACTCAGGAAGTGATGATTTGAGGGGTGTATGTGTATGTACTTATAAATAGAACATGACAGTTGAGCAGCACTTCTGAATTGGCCATAACAACACGCAGTGCTTCATATTATGCAGAAAGAAACCCAAACTGACGTGCAGCTGGTAGAAGCTGCTCAGCTCCTGGCTCACGTATATCTAGCGTATGACATTAATTAGTAGAGGTGTTTTGCCTACACCTGCTTGGTTGTTTCTGGTCTTTTGAAAGAGCAGCCAGCACTCAACCTTACTCCTCCACACTGTGGAGCAAATAGTGGAGTTAGGAGTGTTTTGCTTCCAGCATTTCATAAAGCACAGGCCCCCATCAGCAATTGCTTTGTGCTGGGGAGAGGAAGCAAAGGTTTAGCTTGGCTTGTGTGTACAGAACTACCTTGAAGGAGGAAATTCCTGTGGGGACTGACATCTGTTTGGTTAGACCCTCCTACGCCACTCCACCTTGGGATATGGAGAGCAAGTGTAGTTTCAAATTGGGTCCTTTGTGTGAACGTGGATAATGCTGGATTTATAGAGTAACCCGAGTTACAATTCCTTGTACTGGAGTTGTTCCTGGAACTCACCTCAAAAAAAAGCTCTCTAATTCAGAGAGCAATAATTAATCCAGCCTCTGAGTGCTTGTGAACTGATTTGCAGCTTGTGTAGGTGAAATCTCTGATCAAAGACACTGATCCTTGTGTTTCTCCTTGCAAACTGGTTCCTTTGCTGTCAGCTAGCACAGGATAGAAACCTGAAGGTCTTCACTCACTGAAAAGCGAGGGATGGATAACCTCATAATCTTTGCTTTTAGTGATTGACATTTAGCCCAAATAGGTCATGATCATGGGCTGACATCCTGTGTCTGGGCCCGTGGCTTTAATGAGAGCTCTCATGCAGTGGTAGGTGTCCACACCAGCAGAAACATCATCAGAGCCAGCAATAGTAGTGCATATGTGTACAGTCTCTACGAGGAGTCCAAAAAGGAAGCACGGAGACAGAGTGGCTTGCACTTGTTCCCTCAAACTGTGACTGAAAGGGTCATTAGTGCCACTTCTGAGAAGAACTGGTATTTCAGCTTTGAGGTGGTGTGGGGTGCACTGGCCCTGTGGGTAGCTAAGCTAGACCTGAGAGGTTTCACCTTCCTGTCAGCTTCAGGCAGTGGTCGAGTCACATGAGAAGTTACCGTAGAACTTCACTTTCTGTTGGAGCAGTTTTGGTAATCCTGTGGGTACAGTTGGGAAGAGGGCATGTGGAAGGGGCTCTGGGTGCCACATAGATGGATGATGCCATTGGCTTCCCATTCTGTGAGGTCCGTGGGTCAGTTGATGGCATGAAGGATGTGTCAAACACCCATCGTGTATATCTGTCTGTAAAGTATCTCCCAAGGGAATGCCCAGATGTGATTCATTGTTGGATAGATGAGGACACATGCAGTTAGTTTGGGGACAGAGTCATGTAGTGACATGTTCCTCCCCCAGCAGTGCTGCTCCCAGACCTCAGCAGCCTTCTGGGACTTCCCATGTTAGGTACATGGCTCAGTGGAAATGCTGGGAGAGTACTGCTCATTGGTGAAGGTGAAACATGGGAGAGGAATATTTCAGTCCAAGCATATGATGAAAAGGCTGTGGTTAAATTTTTTTAAGGCTGAAGAGTCAATCTTGCAAGTTTAGTCAAGTGTGGTTTTTTAGCTAAGGCAAAGCCAATGCAAGAGGCTGCAATTACTGTCTGGCCTAAAATGCTGTAGGATTCTTTTGAGACCCATAATTTACAGAATAATGAGCATCTTCCACAGCAACAGATGTTGCAGGATCTGAAGGAAAGTGGTAGGAAAGTGGGGAGTGGTTTCAGCAGACAGGGTCCATGCTGCTACTGAATACTTCCTGAGCTTGGAGTCAGGCAAAATAAGCAACAAGAGCTGAAGGTGCTGTGCTGACCAGGGCAAGTGAAGAGGAGGGCATGGCAGGTCTGTGTTTTTGGTTAATAGGGAGACAGCTGGAACTACTTCATTTTTCATTCAATGATGACTAAATACACAGTACCTCTACCAGGGGCTGTTGATCCAGAACTGTTACTGGTGCTCTGAGGCATCATTTGAGGGATCCCTCTGTAGCTGCTCAGTGGCAGCCATCAAGATGAGTCCTTAGAAGTCAGTAACATTTCAAAACTGATATTAAAGACTGCAATGAATGTGTTTAGTTAAAAACTGTGGAAAAGAATTAGGTAACTCTTTTTCTTCCTCTCCCTCTTGCTTAATTGAGGATTTCTCCATTATCCCCAGAACTCATGCTTGGTCTTACATTTGCTATTCAGCTTTTATTTTCCTAGTCCACACTTGAATCACACATTTGCAAGGAGAGGAAACAAGCACATTCAAAAGGAGAAAATAAGTAGTTTTTTTTTTTTTTTTTTTTTTTTAATGAATTGGATGCCTTATGCAAAGCCCATTGAATTCCATGTGGGTTTTCCCTCTGACTTCAATGGGCTTTGGTTCTGGCTTTTAGCTCCTGTGAAAGGTCCTGAACTGTCTGTGCTAGGGTGACAAGGAGAGGCTTGGATAGACAATTACCAGAGCTCTTCTCAGCCTGTGGCACAGCCAGGTTGCTAAGGAGACTTGGCCTCGTGAGGGTCCTGGAGCTCACCCTTTCCGGGGTTATTGTCTCCTTTCCCTGCCAAGGCACTCCAGTCATGGCAGAGCCACTCTTTCAGTCACAATATGCTCTACTTGGGCTTCTGACCCTGCCCTGCATCTTGCCAGCAAGGGCGTGCTTGGTGAGCAGCATCTCTTCCCTCAGTTCCATCCTGCTCTAGCACGAGTGGTGGGATCACATCTTCTGGTCTGTCTTGGCTGTGAAACTTGGGATCTGGCCTCTGTCACTCACCTTCATACCCCAGTGTCTTCACCTCCTACAGCTGCATCGTGACTTTTCTGTCTTTCTCCTCTCTGTTTTCCCCTCTGTGTTGGCTGCAGATGAACAGCAAAAAGAAAAAATTGGAGGAGATAAAGCCAAGGATGGGAAAGAGATGAGGCCCTTTTGTAGGAATCATCTGTTCAGGGAATTAAATGTCTTAAAGAGCCAATTCTTTAGGACTCCTTGTAAAGTGTGTAGGCTCCAGTAGTCATTCCCAGTCACTTCTCCCTCTATTCTGTGGCAGGACAGGTTCCCACCAGTTCTAGGTGTTCTGCAAAGCTGGAAACTTCCTGGGCAGCTGCTTCCATTGTAGCAGTTTTTTTGAAACTTGGAATTTTCCAGCCTTCCTGGATTCTTTGTAGTTTTATCTCTTGGAGGAAGGTATTCTGAAGTTTTAACATTAACAGGCTAAATGACAGTTTCTTCTAAGCCTTTGGGTAAGGTCTCTCTGTCACTTGTCTCTTCAGATAGTAAGTCTGTTTGTCTATGGATAAGTGAGCAGAAATGCTCAAGCCCAGGGCACTTTTATGGTGGTGTAAAATTTAGGTACTTGTAGCCTTGAATGTGATATTTCTCATGGGAGCAGTCATTTTTGTTCTCTCTTTTGTAAATAATTGATTCCTCAAATGTGGATGCTATTGGTTTTGTATCAAAGCTGCAAGTGGTAAAAGCAAACTGATATATGTCTCAAGGTGGGATCCAGCATTAAGCATGTTGTGGGTGATTTTCTGTATTACAGCATCTGCTGTTAACCTCATTTTGTAACACGTTGTGTTAACAGTGAGACTGGAACACCAAAATTTCAGTGTTTAGGAAGCAAGGATTTATTTCTTGAGGTTCTTACTAAATTTGATATTCATAAACAGAGGGAATATTGAAATCATTAGGGCTACAGAGCTACGGGGTTGGTCACCAACTTGTTTTGTATGAATATATTGTTTATCTGAGTTAAATAACTAGAGGTGTATATGATCACTATATTTTAGTGATGATCCTGATCATAATTATTAGGTAATGATAAAATTAGTTTCACCAGCCTTTAAGATTTTTTTTAAAGGCAAAATCGACCCCTTTGCTATTCTTTAGTAAGAAAAGAACATACACACCGTTTCCATCTAATATTAGTGTAACTAGTTGTTTGAGTGATGAGATCTACTTACAAATGTACAGCTTGTATTTTAAATGCTAAATAGTGATATGAGATTTATGAATATAGCTTTGACAGGACCTGTGCTTAGCAGAGCCCTTAGACGTGTGCGGATTTAAAGAGAAGTAGGCAAGATCAGAATAACATCCTGAAATTACTATTTCCAAGATATGATACTGTACTGGATTAAAATTGTTCTTTGGTCATTAGTGGAAGTTTCTTCATATTGAGTTATTTTCCTCAGTGCTGGGTGTATTTCTTGTGGTCCTTGACACCAAGATTGTCAAGAAGTCCTGCTGAATTTGTGTTGTGATGACTGTGTTCTCTGGTGCTATTTGCCTGTGTGGGCACAGGAATCCTCCCATCTGCTGAAGTGGAGGAATTGGTGAACACTAATCATTGCTCCCTGTGTTAGAGGGCAACCAAAGTTTATTTTTAACTCATTTACCCTTTGAGAAGAAATTTCACAAGTGCCCATACATATAGACCTCTACATATGCACACACTTTAATGTTTTTGAAAGGAATTTGGGACTAAGAATGTAATATCTCTGCTTTTACTTCTTTGCTTTGCCTCCTCTTTTTTGGTAGAGGAAATGTTTGACAGTCATCAATAAAAGATTAAATCGTTGATAGCTATCGGGATAAATAAACTAAACACATTTTGTGTATTGATGCTGGCATAGTGGGAACTTTTCCAAGATGTTTCAGGCCTCATTCTCTGGTTTGTTTAAGGGCAGAGAATAAGGTCACAAAGGAAATCAAACCCTGATGTGGAGAAATGAAACATGAGGCCTACTGACTTCTAAAAAACATTTTAAATAACATTCTCTAAGGTTTCATTTTATACTGAAGGCAGCTGTAATAAGTTTTGGAAGATGGTGTAAGGTTTCTATTAAAGAGAGATTTTTGCTTGCTGTTTTTCTGCCCAAATGAAGGAATGAGAGAGATGGAATTAGAACTTATTTAGTATAAGGTGAGAAACTAAAAGTTCTCTCCAGAACTGTAAAATAATAATTTATATGTTCTACTGTAATTTACAAATTAAAAAATATGAAACTGTTCTTAGATCTTTGAAAATGATACACATAGCCATGGAATAATTTAGTAACTGCAACACAACTGCATTTTTGCCACAAGTAAAATAAGACTGCTGCTTTGTACTGTGCTGCCAGCATAGCCTCAGTGAATAAATTCCCAGTAGATGTTTGCTGCATGCCAAATATATTGCACTATATAAAAGATCCCATTGTTCAATGGGCATCATTATTTGCTATTATACTCACAGTGTTTGCTTGTGAAACAATTTATTGGAACTAGTATGTTTAAGAAGGAACGCTTGATTTGAAACTCAGCTGATTTGGCTCGTAAGGTCAAAGCTTTTACAGTATATAGCCTCTAAAAATAAATATTTAGGTCTGCTGTTTTTTACTTATCTTCCAAAGAATTCCTGGAGCAGGGGAGAACGGAGAGCTGAGGCTGGGGGTGGGCAGTGACTTCTAATTCATAGAATCCTTTAGTTTGGAAAAGCCCTGTAAGATCATTGAGTGCAACCATTAACCCAGGACTGCCAAGTCCCCAGGTGTCACATCTACAGGACTTTTAAATGCCCTCCCTGGGCAGCCTGTTCCAATGCTTGACAACCCTTTTGGTGAGGAAATTTTCCCTAATATCCAGTCTAAACTTCTGGCACAACCTGAGACCATTTCCTTTTGTTCTGTCACTTGTTACCTGGGAGAAGAGACTGACTCCCACCTGTCTACAACCTCCTTTCAGGGAGTTGTAGAGTGATAAGGGGCCCCTCAAGGCTCTTTTTCTCCAGGCTAGGCAAGCCCAGCACCCTCAGCAGCTCCCAGGAGAGGTTGAAAGTATATGCAGGTCAGTATTAACTTTGCATTCTTATAAAAAGAAATGGACAGAATTAAGTTTGCAGGAAGAAGGTGGTGGGTTCTCAGCGAGGCTGATGGAACTGCACCTGTCTGAAGGTTTTCTGCTCACTGGATAATAAAGCAGTCAGCAGCTGCAGAGCTGTCACTTTGAGGACTTGTCATTCACACATCACCTAAGAGAAAGTTTTTATGCTTTGCCCACTTGCCTGGTCTGGCAAATAAAGGATGTTGGGAAGCTGACCCCTGCACTGCCCACCACCTAGAAGATGTAGGTGAGTGTTAGATCAGGCTTAGTGAGGGGGGGAAGTTTCCTCAGTGCCAGAGCTGAGGGCAAGGCTCCCATCAGTGCTTTCCCCAAAGGCTCTATGTATTACATCTACCAAACTAGGCTGGAAATGCTGGCTGCAGTGGCTCTGTGGGCACCCAGATGATCCAGGATGTGCTCACTATATTCAGTGATGTGAACTTGACTGAAAATATTTGATGAATGTTTATGCAAGTGCATAGATTAAAAGCAGTATTCCAGAGAACCCTGTATTTCCTTGTGTCTTGCTCAGAATAAAAATGAGTGTTTCTGCTGTTGTGTCTGGGTAAAGCAGAGAGAATGATGATGGTGGAATGATGATGATGGAGAGTTTGAGGAAGTTGAGCTGCCTGCTAATGCATCCTGCACAAGGAGTTTCACTGCTGAGGCTTCTGCTGCTAGTTCTGAGAAATTCCCTTTATTTTAGCACGTTAATCAGTTTATAAAATTAATCAATAATATTTCTTCTTAATTTCTGGAGGCTTAGTCAAATCAGAATGTTTTAGAACTCAGAGGTACTTATTACAATAGCATAAAAGCAAAACAGGAGACATTTTACTTAATTATTGCTGAGTTGGAACTATGGAAAATGCGTAAAGCTTTTAAGCCTGGTTTCTCCCCTCCCCCCAAATGGCTATTCTTTAAATTACAAGTGTAGTGCTCAAGTCATCTCCTTTGAACTGCAGTTTTTGTTGTACGTTTCGGCTGCAGTGTTATTTCGGAGGAGTCAGCCAACAGGCTTACAGGGCTTTTTGGCTCAAGTTCACTTACAGTTTTCTTGGCAGCCTCACTTATTTATGCATCTTTATTTCTCCCTCTCTCTCCTTCTTTCCTGCTCCCCCTCCCTGCCCGAGCAGAGCGTTCCCCGCACCGGCCCATCCTCCAGGCTGGGCTTCCAGCAAACGCCTCTGCCGTCGTCGGAGGGGATGTCGAGTTTGTCTGCAAAGTCTACAGTGATGCTCAACCCCATATTCAGTGGATAAAACATGTAGAGAAGAATGGCAGTAAATATGGACCAGATGGACTGCCATATCTCCAGGTTTTAAAGGTGAGGCTTTGCAGGTGCCAGCGGTGATGGTGCCCTTCTTTAAAGCACTGCGTTTATTTGGTGTAAATCCAAGGATTTTTGAGTTCTGAACTTCTTTTGGAAGTGGAAGTGTTTGTGTTGCAAAGGAAATAATGAGTTAGATGAACATTTGGTTGTAGAAAATGCTAATTGTGCAGCTTATAGAAACTGTTTTGCTTTCTTACTTCTGTAAAAAGTCCTTCATCTCTGGATGTTTCAAGCATGACTTATTAAAAAAAACTGAAAATCCCCTAAAGAACATCCTTGGCATTTATGTACTGGTAGAAAACATCCAAAACATACCTGGGACAATCTACTCCATTTCTTTCACGTTTCTTCAGCCTCTTTGTTTCAAAGTAATGTGGCACCTGCTGCCAAATGATTATTGGCAGGATTGGGTTGTCTGGATGCTGAGCCTGTAGAGATGCCTGTTTTTTACTGGCATATCAGCAGTGTCATTCCTGCCAGCAGGCATTTTGAGCAAGCCTGACCAAGGAAACTCCAAAGTTTTCCGAGCTGGGAGGCATTGCCAAAACTCAGTGCACTGGCAAGTAGGACAGCCAGCTCTACACCTTCTTGTTCCATGATGTACCTGCCCAGGTGTTTTTTCCCCTGTGCCGCTGTTTTCTAACTCCTCCTGTGAAAAAATCCCAAACCGTAAAGCCATAAACCCCAAACCTTTGATGTTTTTGTGCTGATACGTGTCTGAAGTGGAAGGCTTACTCTTATGACGTGTTGGTGGTGGGACCATAGACAGATTGGTGTCCGTTTTGGGCAGCAGTGACATTGTTCTCCTGTGTTATTGGTCTATTCTAGCATTCGGGGATAAATAGTTCCAATGCTGAAGTGCTGACACTGTACAATGTGACAGAGGCGGACGCTGGAGAATATATTTGTAAGGTCTCCAATTATATAGGGGAGGCCAACCAGTCTGCCTGGCTCTCTGTTCTGCCAAGTGTACAAGGTAACAACGTTTTTTAAAGCAACCTGGATGTAGAAGCTGGAAAAAATGGTGCTTTGGGAGACTGCAGGCAGCTTGTAGGATATTCTTTGGCCTTGTGGTATATGTGTAATCCTCCTTTGGTGATGCAACTGGTATTACACCAGCAGCCATGGAAAAATTCCCACAATATTCTGTGTGTACTATAGGCACTGGTTTCTGATGCTGATCTTTATTCTCTCTCTGGTGTCTTTGTGTCTGTGTGTTTATGTCCAGTTTTGTTGTTAATTCTGCATACTTTGCAGTTCACATATAGGGTTCTCATTGAATAATGTAATTATAACCTAATTAGTGTATATTTACATATACATAAGTTTGTGTATATATATATGTACCTATATATGTGAAGTGTTCACACAAGTATCTACTGAAGCATAAGTCAAGTCAGTTTAGTCACTTACAGTATCCCACCTCACCTGTGACTGCAGGGTGGGAGGGTTTTCCACTTGTTACTCACCTGTTACTAACTGGGTAGTTACTCAGCAGTAACAGTAATGACTGGCAACAGTGTGACTGCAGCTCACAACAAAATTTACTTCAAAATTATCTGGTAAAAAAAGGTATTTATTTCCTCATCATATATTTCAAAGTAACAATTTTGAATGGACCAGAGACAAAAAGCAAACATTAATTTCTCGAAGTCTCCATCATGGAGACCTTGATGCTGATGCCCTGCTGTGCCTTTCTTGGGACAGCTGGGAAGTTCCTGGTCTAAGATTTACTCCATTTTTGTGATAATCACTGATACTCAGTTTGGTGGACAATGACTTCTCAAGACAGAGATTTAGGAAGTCCAGAAGATGACCAGAAAAAAACTTCCAGAAATTTTTTTCAGTCTAAGATCTAGAAAAATATGTTTTATTTCCATCTCCTGGTTCTCAAGCCTTTCGAGTCTGTTTTTTCTCTTCTGTAAGATCCACAACTGATTGTCTTCGAACAACTGATGAAATACCTTCCACTGTGCTTCTAAGCAAACCACCAAATATTGCCAAACTTGAGATTAAAATAAGATTTGACAACACTGCACAACTTGCAATAGTAGTTACTACACAGAAGTGTAGTCATTGATTGCAAGGATCATACAGTGCTTAAGACAGCTACTAAGTTGTGTCTTTTGGAGCAGAATTCACACCTATTTTTTATTCTTTTAGAGTGTTTTTATAGCAGATTCTTTCTGTGGAAACAGGTATCTACATGTGAAGAATCCCACATTCTGTCCTACTTAGTTTTCTCTTTGTCTTTCAACTTTCTTCTACTAAAAAGGAAGAAGGAAAAAAAAAAGAAGCTTTGTGGGTTAATTTTTCCATGTCAGTTGATTGCATGCATGTTTAGGTGGTGAGTTGAGGTCTGGTGAAGGGTGTTGATTACTTTCTGAGGTGAGCTGGGACCTGTTGGTAAACGCCTTTTGGATGAGGGATTGTGGATGGGGAAGGAGCTTTGCATCTCTACACCTCTGCCTTTACAAAGTGCAAAGCCCTGTGGCTCCATCTCCCTATCCACAAAAATTCTCTCAATGTCTAGCTTTTTCTCTTGCTTCCCTCTTGTTTTTTTTTAGGCTGCCGGTGTTAACACCACGGACAAAGAAATTGAGGTTCTCTATATACGGAATGTAACTTTTGAGGATGCTGGGGAGTATACATGCTTGGCGGGTAATTCTATTGGGATATCCTTTCACACTGCATGGTTGACAGTTCTGCCAGGTATACACTGCTCTCTTTCTGTGGTTTTTCCTCTTTTTTTTTTATTTTCCCTTGTTGATTGCTGCAGAATTAGCACAGCTTCTGTCTCAAAAAAAAAAAAAAGGACTTTTACAATGATTTTGGTGGTTTAAATACAGTTGTCTCAAGCCAATCAATTGTTTTGTTGCACATTTGAAACTGCAAAAAGCTAACAACAACAGAAAAGGTGGGGAGGAGGGTGTGTGGCTATTTGCTTAATTGAAATACTTTTACATCTCTTAAAGGTTCATCAGAAATGCTAAGGAACTGCATTTCCTTAGCAGTTGAGTGAGACAACTGAAAACCAGCACATAAATCATTGTAAATTTTTGAAGAGGATGAAAATAATTTTTATTATGAAGTTTTCAACTAATTTGGCCACAGCTATGTACTGGTTCATTAAAACACCTGAGCTATTCAGTGTACTTAAATTCACTTTTACCTATCATGCAAATCTCTTACAGAAATTCTAATTTCAATGCCAATGGAACATGTACAGAAGCAGTGCCTTCCATATCTTGGGAATCGGCTCCATGCATCTTTAAACATTGCATGCTCTAAGAAAACAAGTAGCCATTTGCTTTAACTGCAAAGCATGTCTTGCTCTTCTGGTGTTGATGATGTTTCTGTCCTTAAAAGAAACAAACATCAATATGCTTTATTGCCTGACAATTGTTATCAGCTGTTAGAATATGTAACTCTAGCTGGTTTTGACACTAGTCAAATTTTCTCATTTATAACTGTTGGCAGCTGCCTTAGGAGGTCCTTTGAAAAAACATGAACCACCTGAGGTTTGCTGGGTCATCTTGTACTTAACATTTATTAATTGTTAATCCTGAGTAAAAGGTGCAAAACCTGCATGTGTGTGTTGCTGAGGTTCATAGTATGGGAGTTAAACGTTCCCACTTTCTGCAGATAATTTCTTACCCTTTATTAAAATATATTGAATGAGGCAGCTTTATTCCATCTCACTCTTAAGTGAACACTGAGTCTGTGTGGTCTGTCACCAGGCAGGCAGAGCAGTGCTTGTGTAGAGTTTGCTTCTGCTAGCAGTGTTTGCATTTTGCAAGTGCTTGAACAGCAATTTTTTTTAACCAATTTTCTTGAATAAAGTATTTTTATAAGCCTAGAAAGGCACAAGAAAATTTCAGCTTGAACATGCATTGCTTGCAGAGTGACCACTGATTGCTGTGGAATGCTGTTTATCCAGGGGTTGAATCCCAGATAAGGGATTAGGGACAGTGTTTGCACATATAACTGTCTTGGAGATAATTTCAAAATGGTTTCAGTCAGAGTAACAGCTATGTAAAACCACTCCCACTAAAATCTAACCTCATAGACCAGTAACCACTGGTGAGGTTACTCAAAATACACAGTCCTCACAAAAGAGGAGTCATTAATTAACATATTGCAAGCAATTTGTTTTTCACTTGAATTTTGCTTTTTAATCCAGCCCTGGGCTCCTCAAAGGAGGGGTCTTGGGCACCCAGCGTGAAGCACAACAGATTAAGCAGCTGGACAGCCAGGTCCTTGAAACCCTTTTGAAACCCCTGAGTTTTTGGACATGATGAGGGACATTCCCTTCCCTTCTCTCTGTATTTTGAGATCCCACTTAAAATTTTGGGTAAACAAGCAATGCAGACTCAAGCCCAAACATCTATTTGCAAATTTAGACAGTTTCTTTTAGGCTAATTCAATTAAGATCTGGGTTTTTGTGTGGTTCAAAAAGAATCATAATGCTTTAGAAGTTTGGCTCAAGTAACAAAATGAAGCTGAGTCCAGTTTGAACCGTTTTTTCTTCCTTCTAAAATTATGCTTGATCGTGCAATATTTCAATGTATATGTATCTACCTGTGTAGGGAGACACGTGTATATGTATATACATAGGCACAATCTCGCACTCGGTGGCAAACTGAGAAGTCAAAGCAGTGATCTAGAAAGAGAAATTGCTCTCAGATTGCAAGACGACCTAAACCCTCACAGTATTCTGAATGTCACACAGACACTGCAAGAATTGATCAAACCTTACCGTTTCAACTTGTTCCAAGTGCAACGCTGCCTGTGCTGTGTGCTAACTCTTTGGCATGATTGTTCCCTCCTAAAAACTTCTGATGCAGCTCCTGAAAAAGAAAAGGAATATCCGACATCTCCAGACTACTTGGAAATAGCAATTTACTGCATAGGGGTCTTCTTAATTGCCTGCATGGTGCTGACAGTCATCCTGTGCCGCATGAGGAACACCACCAAGAAGCCGGATTTCAGCAGCCAGCCCGCTGTCCACAAGCTGACCAAGCGAATCCCTCTGCGCAGACAGGTAACAGAAAGTAGATAAAGAGTTTAAAAGAACTTTTACCAAACAACTAAGCCAGCACATCCTTCCGATGGAAGCTTTGGGAAAGGGAATAAATAAGTGTTGTATACGAAATCGCGGGAGGGGTGGGTTTTAATCGGGCGTGGGAAGAAGGCTCGTCTTAACACAGCGGTGTGTGTGTCTCAAGGCAAGGAAATCAGGGCAGGGCTGTTAGGGGAGAAATGTGGAAAGTGGAATATGTTCCTGGTTTAGCCAGTCTGTAGACTGAAAAAAATATATTTGAAGTATTTCGGGGCCTGATCCCACAGCTTGTTGAAGTCAATGGAAAAAATTTTACTGACTTAATGGACTTTGGAACATAATCCTAATCCTATTTAATTGTGTATTTATAATGTTTCTAAGGTGATTACTATTGTGGTAACTAGGTACCAGATACAGAGAGGTATTTCTCAGGAAGAATTCTGAAGACCGAGGGGAGGGAATTTTATCCAGAGAACACCCCAAAATGGAAAAAATACTGTAATAAAGTAAAAATAGGGGAGATACTATATCAAATCTTGGACAGTTTGATTAAGATGCTGATGCTTTTAAGCAAGGAACGAGGGCAACTGTCAGATATAAAATACAACAGCATTGCATGAAATATGTTTTACAGTTGTTTGTGGCTGGCAAAGAGCATTTCTGGAGAGGGCAACACCACGTGCAACAAACAGTTGAACGAATAACAGGACTTTGGCTTTATTCACAAGCCATCACTTGCCTAAACAGCCTCCATTCCCACATGCTGTCCTCTCCTGAAAGACTTGTTTTGTGAGAAGCTGGAGTTTAATAGGTTTTGATTTTCTTGCAGTAGGTCTTCAAGGATAGACCTCTGCATCCATCAAGTCCACCCTCAGATTTCAGCCCTGGAAGATGGGGATTGTTGGCATCTGAGGCTGTGGGTCACCTCATCATTCAAAATAAGGGCCATCTAGGGGGGGATTGGATCCAGCCTCACAGCAATGGGTTTGGATATGAGGGTTCAGTTTGGGTCCATCTGCACCATGAATAGGTTGTTCAGAATTTCTGCAGATTGCTTTTGCAGTCTGTCCAGAATATTATCATTGTCAGTGTAATACATGTACCTTAGAAATCATTCTTTAGTGTGGGTAAGTGTTTGAAATTTGATGCACAGAGTGGGAGATTTTGAACAGTATTACTTTTTTCTGGACCCTTGTTTCTCCTTGGTTAAAAACACCAGGGACTAGTAATGCTTTAGCTATCTTCCTCTAAATGCAGTATTTTGCAAAATCTTGAGGTGGGGAACGTGAACTTTGTCCAATCTGAAAAATATTTGTTTTATGAGCAAAAATGTAAATTCTTATTTTTTTCTGACCTTCTTTGACACTTTTGGTTTTTATGGGAGTATTTTTTGGTAATTGTATGATTTTACTCATTTTCTTGAATAGGAGGGAAAAGGGGGGACGTTTCACTCTGAGTGTGTACGTAGGAGTGATGAGAAGCCCTCAGCTCAATTCACACATCTCTCTGGCTAAAAATCTCTATAACCTTCTGGACAAAGAAGGCTTTTCAAATGCTATATGCTTAGCCAGAGAGAGATCCATATCAGCTGCTTAGAGAGAAGACATTTATTAGATTTCTGCCTGACTATAAAAGCATCATAATGACTCAGAGATAAGTTGACGGCATAAAAATACCTAAGGTTTGGTGTGAGCTCAGTTGTGTCAGTTGGAAATGGTTCCTCAGGGGGAAGAGTGTTATTTCATTGCGTGTGACAGCAGTGCCAACCACTGCCCTCAGTTTAGCTATTTATCATTAAATGATGCAATATGGACCTTCTCCAGAGCTATTGTTTTCACTGAGGAAAAAAACCATCTTACAACATGTTTGTCACGTTGGGTTTTATCAATTCATTTTGGTTTCCTACATTTACTTAGCCAAAATGGCTCTTTGGTTTTAAAAGCGGGTGTGGGTTTTTTTGAAAAACAGTTTGTATTTTAAAGTGCAAATGCTATTTCAACCTCTAAGCAAAAAATCCACTACTCTGAATTGTTCCTGGTACTGTCTTATTAACAGGCGTTTCTCATTGAAGGGCTCTCTGCTTTTGTATCTTCATGGTGGAAAATGTAACTACTGTAAGCATTATGAAAAATCTGTATTTCTGGTGTGATGATTTCACTGGTCAGCTTGCAGAGGCAGGATGAGACAAGCAGTCCCTGAAGACTTGCTTGTCACAAGTGAAGATTCCTAAATTTTTTAGTTAGTATCTCCTTGGTCCTGAGGCCGCAGCAGTTTTTTAGTTCCTGCATCTTTTAGAGCTGGTTTGGGTTTTCAGAATTGTTGCCACACATGGAGAATTGAAGAATAACCTCAATGTCTTATTTAATGGGTGTGTGTTTCTGGATTGTTCAATTCTGGTTTTTTGTTACCACCAGGCTTACTTTGTTTTGGTTTATTTGTTTTTCAGAGGATTGTGTTCAAATCTGGTGGGGTTTTGTCACTAAACCTTTATTTATCTGTTGATCACAGCAGGTTCTCCCTTGCCTTTGTGCTGTGTGTGGGAGGAATAGAGAAAGTGGCTGAGTTGGGAGGGTGTGTGAGAGCGAGCAGGGAAGATGCTTATGGCAGGTAGACTGAGAATTGGGCAGACATCTGAAACTGGGTGATGGGATTTGTTGAAATTCCAGAGAAATGAGGCCATCGGTTGGGAAAGGCTTGATATTGTTTTCAAAGCTCTCTGCTGCTGGTTAAGGGTCCCTAAGGATCCGGGTATTAAAACAATCCTGGTTCACAAGGACACATTTGCACGATTCTGATGCCATCTTGTCTAAGTGGGAGAAGAGTCTTGCTGAGTAACATATGGTTTGGCTTGCAGGCCTGGATTTTCCTGCACTATTTAGTCTGAGCTACTACAGGATTTTATCATTCCCCACATGCAGGCATTTTTTCCCTGCCAAAATGGGGTTCTTTTCATATTTTTGGGAAGGGTCATGATGAAGTCACAAATTATCAGTTCCCTTCCCCTACAATCCTCAGCCTCAACAGGATGGGGTGTTTGGTTGTCAGATTTTTACAGGGAAATCCAGCCAGCAGCTCCTCTTCTTTCCATGAAAGCAGGGAGCTGCAGTGCTCTGTTCATGTTTGCCATGGTCTGCATAGAGGTACCAGGTTGTGAGGGATAGGAAGAAGCATTTGTAGGATTGAACATCACAAGCTGATTTGCAATACATTCTAAGTGACAGGTGCACTGAACCAAAAGGTAAAGATTCAACAGGATATGTATCTACTTTATAGAACTTTTCTTTTAACAAAAAAATTCCAATTGAAAGAGACAAAAAGACAATCCCATCTCTTATGACTTGCCCAGTCAAAGTCAAGTACAAGTGTATGTCATTACTGGAGTGTTTTGTTAGGGCTATCACAGTTAATCTGTTGAATTTGGACCCCCTCAACCAAGTTTCTTAAATAGGGAGCAATGATGTTTTTATGCTTAGTATGTAAAACACATTCCCATTAGTTTATACTTACTGTTATTGTTGAGTAATCCTTCATAAAGATGCAATGGGTGTATTTGTGATGAACAAAGGCAAATCAGTTTAAAGTAACACTTGAGCTCATCCAGCAAAATAGCTAATTTAAAAATATAGTGGCAGCTGGAACCTGAAATAAAGAAATTAGGGAAAAGGAAAGTAATATAGTATTTCACACAATGTGGAGCCGTAAAAGCATCATTTATTTTAAGGAATAGACTATGAAATAGAAAGATTAATACACAACTGTTGGTAGGATGTTGTTGAAAAGAATTTACCTTAATACCTATTATATTCTTTTTTCTTTATCCTTGGATTTCTCTATATGTAAACCATTGTCTTGCCTAGTAGTACTCATTGGATATTATTTTGTGTCAAAGTGTTTCAAAAGGAGTGGTTTTCATGCAGGGGTGGTGCATGTGTTTTAAATGTCAGTACTTAACATTAGAATTACTCAGTTTTGTGAAGTGCATTTAACCTTATATTCTCCTAGATCCACTTAGGTGGACTGTTTCTATGAGCAGCTAACAGCATTACTTATTAATTATACATATACATATATGCTTATGACTTCAAATTAACTTTTATAGCAGAGCCTTCACGAAGACTGACAATTATAGGAAATCACTGCATGGCTGCTAAAGTCTCACAGCATGAGTGCCAGAGCTGACAGATCTGGGCTTCAGGACATGGTATGAATTATCAGTGGAGGAAAACACCCTTCATAATCAATTACAGACAATTACACACTGCTCTGCAGCTGATTTTGCCACATGGCATTTAAAGATTCCAGCAAAGATTTGTTTGTTTTAAATGCTTTGCTGCTTAGAAATGCTTGTAAAGCATTAATTGAGAGCTGATTAAACACAGCCAATGGAAAAATATGTTGTTAAAATGGGGATATAATCATGCATTGATGCATGAGGTTTGGACACAGTGGGCTTTTCTCCATCCCAAGTGCAGATATGGAGCTAAAGATCTGTCTGGGGCTGGTATTGTTCTTAGTTCTGGACTCCTAGAAGCAGAAAGGAAACACACAAAGAATATTTTCTGGTGGAGGTCTGCCTTCCTGTTGAGGTTAACATATACTATAATAGTCCCTTCAGGGCTCTGCTCAATTCAAGCTGACTTCTGCCTTCCTTGCTTTAATTAAGCACTCAAAATACCTCCTTAATGTAGTGTCATCACTTAAAACAGGTGTCACCAACATGCTGAGTGGACCTTGGAGGTGTCTAATTCACCTACATCTGGTGAACCTGCATGATAAGGGGTTGGAGGGCAGTGCTGCAATTGGCAAGCTGGAAAAAGGCTTTCTGTATGCTGTTACTTAAATGTATAATGTAGATTAAAGTTGACCATGTCTACTGACCTTGGAATAGGTAGGATTTTCCTCACTGTTTAATAGTGTACTCTAAGGCAGTGAAAAAAAAGATACTTAAAGGGTGAGATCAAAGGTTAATTCTTTATTATTGCAGGAAAGGTGAAAGGCCATTTTGAAATAGAAAATCTCCTCCAACCACAGGCCAGACTGGGTTGGCTTCATCTTTTCTGGAGCAGATTTTTATAGCCCTTGAGCTCCTGTAACTCCTTGTACTGCTCCAGTTAATCAATCAGAAGAATATTTGCTGGGAGTACAGTCCGTTTTTCTTCCCCCAGACACTGAGTATTTCCTCTGGATTTTTCATCATTCCTATCCATGTTAATGCACTTTGGTTACCTACAGCATCTCTGGCCCATTGTCAGTTCTTCTCTGAAGTAAACATGTGCAACAGAGTTAAAAGGGCAGAGTCTTCTGCTTTTTTTCTGTACGTTATTGCTGTTTAACCTTTGTGTTTAAGGTGCATCACCAGAGTATTTCAGTTTATTGCAAGTTTACTTTTATTTGCTTTAACCATGCTAAGACTCCTGAACAGGATAAGAGCTATTGAAAAGTTGAAACTCGGGAAAAGATCCAAACAATGTCTAATAAAACTCTTGTATTCATGGAAAACAAAAAGGCCCTGGAATATTTTGGACTATTCTGATACATAAGGTATATCATCTAAATTTTGTACCTTTGCTTTCATATCTTCCTGATGTCCCTTGGAAACAATGGCTATAATGGGAAAGGTGGGCATGAAAGTAAAAACAATGTTAATAAAGAAATAAGAATGAAGACTTGAATAAAGATCTTGGTAGAATGGCTGGAGAATAGTAGATAGATTTTGGAAATATGGAGGAAGTGGTCATAAGATATTAATAGATCTGTGGTGAGAAATCAAAGTGGAAACCAGAAATAACAGAAAAATGGAATTCAGGAAAATCAGGGAAGGGGGGGCAAACGAGCTGCCACATTGCTCATGAGATGATTTACACATTTCTTTGTGCTGAGCTAGTCCATTTTATGAAGCATTGTTTTTAAACTGTAATGAAATAATGAATATGAGAAAAAAAATAAGCAGAAGCCTGATTCCAGCCCTGGTTCTCCTGCTGGCTTGTGCAGCAGGTGAGTTCCTCACTGTAGACTGGGCAGGGCATCATCTCTCTCGAAGGACTCTGTTCAGTATTCACTTGTGATTTATTTAGAGCTCCATAGTCTGCCTTAATAGTACTTTTTTAGTTGTATCCCAAGTGGATTTGTTTTCCTAGAGGATTGTGCCAGGTACTTATATTTGCTGAAAGTCAATGTTAACATTCATGTTGGTGGGATGAATGAGGGGAAAGCAGTCCACCTTTCTTTTCTGAATGGTGGCCTTGTTTGTGCAGTTACAGTCTTTCCATAGACACCGTGTCTGGCATGCAGGAGCTGCTTCTGATACCAAGAAGGGTCTGCCAGCTGCAAATCTGATTACCAAAATTAATTTTTTGATAGCAATCCCTAAAACTTTCTTCCCTGTGAAACCTCTTTCCACTCTTTATCTGTGGTCTTAGAAAGTTTTATCAAGAAGAGAAATCCATTTGATGAGATGGGTTTGAGGATGTCTACCTGCCAAAAGACCTCTCAGACAAAGCAGATGGTCAGAGTTGTGATGAGAAATTTGAAAACTTTAGACTTGTCAAAATACACAGTGTAACAGCATGACTTGCAAAAGCCTTTCAGTCCCACTCTGAGGAGCTCGAGTAATTCTGTGGGCTGAGAAACTCTTAATTGCTAATTGGACTTAAGGGACCACAAGGTTGGACTTATCAGATGTCATGGAGACAAGAGGATTTTGTGTCCACATCACGGACACATATTACTGTGTGTCCCTGATTTGCAATTTAATTCTACTAGGATATGTTATGAGACCTGTGGAACAAAACTGTAGCCTGATGACATTTTAAATAAGCAGAGCTGGTGTCAAAGTTGACTTCAGGTGGTGAGGATGAAGGTCGAGGGTGGTAGTTACTCTGGTGCTCCAGGATTCCAGCTTGGGATGAGTCCAAGAGAAGAACCTCCTGCTGCCTGGTGTGAGGATGGGTACCAGCAATGGCATTGTGGAACAACCTTCATCCCAGCTTGGCCACTGGATTTGGGCTTGGCCAAGGCTCATGGCCTGAAGAGAGAAGGAGGATTCACATGTAAAAGAGGAAGACTGGAAATGCAAGCATTTTTATTTTGTATTAATATTCACTTGAAACTCTGAGATCAGCAGATGACAGGCTGCTGCTTGCAGGTTTAAGAAAGAGCCTTACAGAAAATTCACACTGTTCACACCAAAATTACATGGATGGAACACCTGCCTCCTCTTTCAAAACATTTATCATTAAGTACCTTTGCTGCTCTAAGGAAAATGTTGAGGCAGATGAGTAATCACACTCCAAAGTTTCAAATCATCAGACATGAAATTTTTAGGAGCTTTTCTCCACATTGCCTGCAGAATCTTTAATTAAGGATGTAGTTAATTGAAAACTGAAGCACCCTCAATTATTGTGATAGCTTCTTGATGCTTTCAATATCGAATACATGGAAAATATAGAATGATAGAATCATATAGGTTGGAAAAGACCTTTAAGATCATTGAGTAAACCCTGTCCCAAAGTACACACATCCACACGTCACAGGATTGGTGACTGCATCACTGCCCTGGGCAGCCTGTCCCAGGGCTGGACTACCTTTCCATTGAAGAAGCTGTTCCTAAAATCCAACCCAAACCTCCCCTCAAGGCCATTTCCTCTGATCCTATTGCTTGTTCACTGGGAGAAGAGTTGACCTCCACCTGGCTGTGTGCTGACTTGGGAAAAGACATGATGACATGGACAACTCACAACTAGAAGTGAGTGGAGGAAGAGAACTTAGTGGTCACCCTTGCTCACAGTATAAGCTCCCCACTTAGATATCTGAGGGTAATGATGTAAACACTGTCAGTTGATTAAAAAAAATCTTTATTTGATAAACAAAAATATATTCTGAGTGAATATTTTTAAAACTTACTTGATTTGACCTATGGAACAGCCTTGACAGCAGTTAGAACCAGTATTGTGCTTATAAGGGAGGGTAAATGTGAGAACAAAGCAGTAGAATCAAGACTGTAGACTCAACCACTTCCTAATACTATAGTTCCGAGCTGGCTTGGTATCAGGTACTGGTGGTTTTCAGATTTTGGGTCAGGATTACATCTCTGCCTTCTTTTTTCTTTTTGCATCTTGCATTGCAACAACAGGTGTCAGCTGACTCGAGCTCCTCCATGAATTCCAACACTCCTCTGGTGAGGATAACTACCCGCCTCTCCTCTACTGCTGATGCCCCCATGCTGGCAGGAGTCTCAGAATATGAACTGCCAGAAGACCCAAAGTGGGAGTTCCCAAGAGATAAGTATGTGGCCTGTTTCCTTTGACACTGCCTATGCACATCTGAAACATAGGATGGGAGGAAATGTCTTTCCTAATGTCTCCCAGGCTTTCTTTAGTTTAAAGAAAATTCTCAGTTACCTGAAGCTCCTCTGAAGATCGAGATTCAATCCAATTGTCTGAAATCACTTTGCTTAAATAGAAACTAAACTTTCTCTGCCTGTCGTTCTGATCATATTTTAGATTTCTTTGTCAGTTTTCAGTACCTGTGATGGAATGTATCTCCTCTGTTAGAAAAAGAGTGACTATTTCAAATTAGGGATGACCTAGACTGGGAAAAATATCCACACACAAGCATCATTGAAGGGCAGTCGAGATCTCCCTAAACAATACTTCTGAATATTAAACCATGTTTCTTAGTCAACCAATTGGGTAATACTTAAAAAACAGGTAATACACTGTCATGTAGGAGATAGAGAAAGTCTAGATTATGCTATTAGACAGTTTTTTCTTTCTGTCGGGACTTGGTAGGGTTTGGTGTTGATTTTGGGCAACATTTTTGTGCATGTATGTACAACTTCTGTGGCTTAAAAGCATTTCATTTCAAGCAGAGCATACTGAGTTTTGATATATTCAAATTCATGTGGCTACATAATATTTTCTTCAAAGTCTGTTGACTAACATTCAAAATGAGCTTTTGAATAATCTAATTAAAACTGTAACCGTATTTCTTAATGTAAAAAAAACAAGCAAAAGAGAGAGTACCAACACAGGTAGAACCATGTTTATTTGTCAGAGTCAGCACTAACTTTAAGAAGTCTTTAGGTGGCTATGAAAATAGAACACGTTTTATCAGGGACAGTTCTCTTTAAAAGTTCAGGGTTGAAACTTTTGAATAGAAGAACTGTAATTTTGAACATTCTGACAACTGTTCTGGAAATTATTTTATTGATGTAGCTGAAAACTAGTGTAAAGTGCTGTAATTGCCACCTGCAGCATTCTGGTCAACAGTGGGGGCCTGTATATGTGCTTCTGTCAGCCCATACCCTGGGGGGATACACTAAATGCGGAAAATTTTAGAGTTTCTAAACATTTAAAGCCGGCGTTCAGCACAAATGTAGGTGGAGCAGATTTGCAATGAAAGGAGGCTATTTAGTGGCAGTTTATTAGGTTGGGGGGCAGGAGGCACACAATGAGGGGTTTGTTACTTTGGTCCGAGCAGGGCAATAGCACATAAATTAACCAGTTTCCAATGCAAATGTTTGTTCTCTGCCAAGATCCTAAATTCAATTTTAGTCCTTGAGAAAATGCTGGGTGACCTCAGCATAGCATGTGCTGCCCTTCAGTCTTTGCACCTTTTTGAACTTGCATTTGCTTTAGAAACCAATCCAGAACAGCTCAAGAAATTCTCACCAAGTCAAAGCCCACATTTGACAGTGTGCTGGCTGCCCTTGGGAAGAACCACCTGTCATTTCTGTCCTGTGTCTGAGCAGATAAGTGAGGTTTTCAAATCACATGGTCCTGGTCTAGCACTTCTGCTCATGGTATGACAACCTCTCCTTGTATTTCATGGCAGAAGACACAAGTCTGTTCATATAAGTCCCTACATATATCGTATCTCTGAATCCTGCTTTTGACTATGGAAAGTCAAATCCTTAAGAGCTCAGTTATGAAAATTCTTATCTAAATCTGGCCCCTACATTGGATAACATTGGCGGCATCACATTTGCTGAGCACCTTCCCTGATTCCTGCCAGGGCACAGCTGCTGGATGTTAGGTGGTATTCTCTGCAAATAAAGGAGCCCAAATCTGGCTCTTAAGTACTCTGACTGATTTTCCCCAGAGGCTTCAAAGTTTTTCTTTTATTTCTTTCTTCTCATAAAGTGGAGATCAACATCTGTGTGTCTGTCTGTTAGAGCTGAGAAGGTTTTGCTACCAGATAAATGCTCCACAGAATGCATTCTGCAGAGCCCACTTAATGACTCCTCCTTTTAAAAGGGTTGGTGCTGTGATTACAACTGAGTGTTTCTCCCTGTTTCTGCCTCAATTCTGTGAGCTGAGCCCAGGAACTGGAGGCAGGAGGCACTTTCTGGACCATAGCTGTCTGACACCCCATCAGCCACTCAAAAGAGAAATGGGTGCTCTAATTACCCACAGCTGCACCCAAACATATTGTCCACTGACTTGCTGTATCTGCCCTTTGGCATAAGAGATTATTGGGCAAAGGATCCCCAAACAAAAAGCAAGAATATGGATTTTGAGCTAAAATAAATCTGCCTGACAGCGTGTTTAATTTTCCTTTCTGTTTGCACCATGCAGTTATATCACAGGGGTTAGTGACATATATTTAAAACATCCCCCCTGTGCTTGATACAAACCTTTTCCTAGTTTTCGGCTACGTCAATAAAATAATTTCCCAAACAGTTGTCAGAAGGTTCAAAATTACAGTTCTTCTATTAAAAAATTACAACTCTGAACTTTCAAAGGGAACTGTCCCTGATAAAAGGTGTTACCTTCTCAAAGCCACCTAAAGACTTCTTAAAGTTAGTGCTAAATAACAAATAATAATAATAAATAATCATGATTCTATCTGTGTTAATATTATCAGTCATCAGCTGCCTGAAAGCGACCGCGTGGCAACACACACAAAGAAACTTTTCTTTCATCTCCTTGCAGTTAATGTGAAAATGAAGATGACTGGCCATGTTACAGTGACAGGAAACGCTGGCCTGTTGCTGGCTGCTCCTGAATTCCAGCCACAGTCTGATGCTTTTTGAAAGCTCTGCCCCTCCATGCTGTGTCCCCCTGTAAGCCATCAAGTACAGCTTCTTATTACAAGGAGAGGGAGAGCTGGAAAGCTGGATGTAGTGGCTGCTGTGCCTTTCTGAGGTGCTTGCTATACCATCCCTAAGAAAACACTCCAGTGTGTGTGAAAACCAACACGCACCCGGAGCCTTATTGCTTCCATATGATAAATGCTTCATGCTACAGCAAATTGTTGAAAGCTTTTTATATTTAACCCTGGAATTTCACTGGCTGCATCCCTTCAGCAGCTGCTGTGTGTTAATCTGCTGTTTACACCTCTAGGCTGACGCTGGGTAAGCCCCTGGGAGAAGGTTGCTTTGGGCAGGTTGTCATGGCCGAAGCAGTGGGGATTGACAAAGACAGGCCAAAAGAAGCAGTGACCGTGGCAGTGAAGATGTTGAAAGGTAAGAAAATTGGGTGATTAGGGATCAGAATGGGCAATATGGCAGTTGTCATCCACAAAAAGTTTCTTTTGTGGCATCTGAGCTCTTGTCGTCGTTGTGGGGAGGGTCAAAGAGCACATAGCTGACCTCAGCCTTCAGCAGTCTGGAGTGTAAATCTGTGCCCTTGACAGCCTGTTTATCTTGAGCAGTGAGTATTTAGGAGCCAGGAGATGTATTAGCATCGTGTGAGTCTCTCTGTTTTTAGTTTATTTCATGTCAAAGGCTATCCATGCATAGATCCTAACCCATTCAGTCCAGGTGGTTGGTGCCTATTTATTTTGAATTTAATTGTAAGGTTAGTTTGCAGGAAGGGCATAGTTATTGGAGGTTTGATGGCTAAGGACTTTTTTTTATGTTTGATATTGCTGTACTGCCTCAACATAAAACACTGAAGAGTCAGTCAGTCCATCAAAAAGGTTGAGACTATTTTTTTAAGAGGTAACATATGACTTTGTACTCAGTATTCTGGAAAACAAATCCCACATTCTGCACTTTGAGTCACATGTATTTTACACCGACTGGTGAACTTCAGTGAATTTCAGACTGGCACACTAGAAAATATGTTCTGAACCTGTTTCTTCTACAGATGATGCCACAGAAAAAGATCTCTCTGACCTGGTGTCAGAGATGGAGATGATGAAGATGATTGGGAAGCATAAAAATATCATCAATCTCCTTGGAGCCTGTACCCAGGATGGTGAGTAGAGAAAATAAAGTAAACCAAGACTTTGCAACAGGTCTGCACATGTCTCATTAATCATAATTTTTCAAGAGGTTTTAAGGAAGCAGTCATGCCGTGATGGGATTTTTAGGTATTTCTCTAGCTTAACAGCAATATTTTAACTTCTGTGTCTCATTATAGTTGCAGCCTTAATATGAGAAAGGGTACTATATCATATAATCCCTTGCTGTAGGGAACAAATGACCTTTTGCAGGGGCTTTACCCATGCCTGTTGTTATGAATTGTCAGTCCTGCTTTAGGAGAACTTTTATCCCATGAATTTGAAACGAGCACTTTTACTCCTGGAAAGCTAATTATGCCACGTAAAGCGATGCAGAATGGCATAAAGCTCTGGAAATTAAAAAATTTTAGGGAGCACTTAACTCTTGCTTGTGATCTCACAGTATTTTTTGATGGAAAATATTTGCTTTTCAGTATATGGCATGGTCTGGAAGGAATAGGCACCGGATCAGGGTTTAGGTACTTTAAGCCACTAATTGTAGCTCTACCACTACCCCGCTGTGGGGCTTTGGGCCAGTCACTTCACCATATTTCCTTGAATGGTGCTTACAGATTTCCCAGTTTAACATTTATTGGTTCAGGTAATTTATTATGGAACACTAAAAGCTTCTTTACGTAAAAACATTTTACCCTTGGACCTGACTCCATTTTTCCCCCGGTTCTCTTTATCCCAAGGCCCGTTGTATGTGATAGTGGAATATGCTTCCAAAGGGAACCTGAGGGAGTACCTGCGAGCTCGCCGCCCCCCGGGGATGGAGTACTCCTTTGATATCAACAGGGTGCCAGAGGAGCAGATGACATTCAAGGACCTTGTGTCATGCACGTACCAGTTGGCAAGAGGCATGGAGTACCTGGCTTCACAAAAAGTGGGTGGAACTCAGCAAACAGTGCACAAAGCACGTGATGTGTATTTCTTCGGTGCTTTTTTCCACTTTAGTTTTGTTCTCATTTCATTTATGTTCAAGAATTTCCTGGGAGAAGGAGCTTTCTCAAACAAGTTGCGTAATCCATACTCTTGGAGATCAGTGGGAAAATTCATGCACTTGAAGTTTTTCATCTTTGTTTAACAATATTGCTAAATTGAGGCCCGGAATGGATCATTTAAAGTAAATGCTGTGTACATATCTGCAGTTTGAATTCATAAGCACAGGTGGTCACTTGATTACACAAGTCACATTACTCCACCCTTGAGACAGCAGGCTCTGTTTGCCTTCTGTTTCCAGTCAGATCAACCAAATCCAGTCACACTGTGATGTAAAACAAATGAATTCAGTTGCTGAAAGGATTTACAGAATAATAACAGGCAGAGTGAGAAGACTCAAGACACCAGGGCAAAAATAGTGAACAGAAGAGGCAAAAATAAATGGAGTGTATTAGTCACTTAAATTATGCACTTTACGTAAAACTGGTGTTTGTCAGGAGAGCAAGCTTGTTGAAAGAATTTATTTATTCTGTCATGTCCCCAGACACTTATTTCTTAAACTTGTCTTCAAACATTATTTTTTTTAACCAGTAATTTGATTAAATTATAGTTGTGAAACCTTAAATAGCCCTGTATAACCAACTCTGTAAACATACTGCGGCTTGGTGGACAAGCAATCATGAATACCCAGGGTGGTGTTTGGATCCAGTGGCTGAACCAGAGCAGCAGATATTAGTGATAAGTACTTCCTGCAGGGTGTGGAGTGGGATTTATACTGATTTCCAGTCATGTCCACTCCCAAGTACAGAGCTGTTTTTAACCAAAGACCAGGGCTGAGTGTAACCCTCCATTCCCGTTGCATGGAGTCGTGGTGTTATTATTGTTTTTTCTGCACTAGTAGAGATTGGGGGAAGAGAAGGATCTAGGTTTAATGTTGCTTTTATTCTTTTGTTTTGGAACAGTAAATCTTAGCATAGTAGGGTCGATAGGGTGACACACATGATACCAAAACTCTTCTAATGGAGTAAGCAGGAGTATTGATTAGGTGATGCATCTCAGAGTATCTCTTACTAAGATTAATGAAAAGCTTGCCTTTCATGGCAATGAGCCATGTCCCAAGGAACTAGAAGTGGTGTGAAGGGAAAAAACAAATCTTTTGAGTGACAAACATGGAGAACAAGTATCCTCCTGAGAAGCTCTGTGAGGTGCTGTTGTTGGACACTGCCAAGAAGGTGTGTACTCACACAGATGCATGTGACAAACCACAGCATCCTTGGTGCAGTTCCCTTGCAAAAACACTTGACAGAATGTGAGGCATTGCACAAGGCAGAGGAAAAACAAAGGCAGCACATAAAACTGTGCATTCCTCTGCTTCAGATGTCCCACCATTTCTGTTTGTGTTTCATGAGTTCTTTTGCCCTTGGGGATCCATTTACTGAGCTGGAATAATATGAGAGCTGGTCTTCTCACGGTATTTCCATCATGCAGGAGCTGAGAAGGCCAGTGTTCTTGTTATTTCAATCCAATAAATAACCGAGATCACCCCAAACAAGATGATGTTTATGCACCTACTTTTTAGCTTGCGAAAAGTTTTTGCCTTACAAGAAATTGTTCTTAGAAACAATATCCCATTTCTGAAGTTGGATGGATGCTTTTTAAAAGTAGGAAGGGTGGCCCATGTTGTTTCTGGTACCATAGCATTGCTGATGCTGAGTTGGAGGACTGATTGGATGCTGAAGTCACGTACTGTTGTGTGGCCTTGTGCCCATGAAGGCATTTCTGGAGCAGGTTTTCCCTGGCACTTCCCAATGGCTTAACCCAGTGAGGATCAGAAATGTCAGAAGCTCATTTTACCCATGTGGGATAAGAGATCTCAGCAGGTTGCTGGGGCAAATTATAATGCAAAAAAGAAATTGGCTGTTGTATGGCTTTTTGTAGTCTATGCACATGCTGAAATAAAGAGTACAACATAAAGAGCAATCCAAAATTGAGGAGTGGGAGAAAAATAAATACATTTAACTTGAAAATAAGCAGAATATCATGATGTGATTCCAAATACCATGTTTCTTACCATGCCCCCCACTGCTACCTTTATCAACCCAAATAAGGCTACTTAAACACAGAAATAATATCCAGAGCAGCCACAGTCCTTTCAGTGTCAGGGTAATGCTGACATGAAATAAACATCTTTCAGGAGATAACATGTTTAGTTTCAAAGCTGTTTTAAAAGCAAACATCCAAGCCCTGATTGATTTGTGGGTTTTTATTTTCATAATCAAATTATTACAGGGTCATAATTGAAGTAAATATACACACCCTAGATATCTAGTTTACAATTATATTAATATCTTTAATATTAATAGTAGTTGCACTGATCCAGACTGTTGGGATTTAGCTCTGGTGAGACAACATAATTTAGGAGAAGCAACACAGTAAAATGTTCATTAACAATTTAATTAAGTATTTGTAGTGAAAATGCTGCAATACCTGTACCTGGACACATGTAACGGAGAGTGAATCACAAAATGCTTGGCACAATTTGGGTCTCCACCCAATCTTAGCAAAAATACAGGTCATAAGGAGACCAGGATTTTCCAGGAGACTCCTTAGGGCTGTTGTTCAGCTTGGAAACACCAGCTGAGGGAATGGATTGCAATAATTAAGAAAATCATATTTCATAGGCTTGTGGTAAAAGAGTGGCTTTCCCACCTTGTCATTTACGTTAAAATCTATAAAGGAGACTCTTATGGTACTGGAAGTATTGGAACTACTTTCACTTTTCAGCAGTTTATTTCAGTGGGCTGTTTTTTTCTTCTTTGTTTCCAGTGTATCCATCGAGACTTGGCTGCAAGAAATGTTTTGGTAACTGAAAATAATGTCATGAAAATAGCAGACTTTGGTTTAGCCAGAGACATCAACAATATAGATTATTATAAAAAGACTACTAATGTAAGTGGATGGTTTTCTAATCTCTGGAAACAAGTGTTTCTTTCAGTGATTCATTTCAAAACTGTGGTTGTAAACTTAATGGGCTTCTTGTGCAGCAGCCTCGCTTTTCATCACAGACAGAAAACAGGGATCAAGGCCATAAGCATTTCTGTTCCCTTTTGCAGTGACAGTCGGTTAAAAAGATAAGCAAAGAGGCTGTATGTTACAGGATTAGAAATGCTAATATACAATAACCAGTTTTTTTCTGTGTCCCTGACTCCAGTCACTTGAAATAAGTGGAAGTATTCCTGTTGATTGCAGCTGACTTAGTACCCAGCCTAGGATCTTGGAAACACTGTACAAACAGTGCTAGCAATAACCACAATAAAAAACCTCTTTATGTGTGGTGATGCCACATACAGCTTTATGCCTTTGCCTGTACTTGTTATGTACAGGTTATAGTGGTGAAATCAAAGTGGGGCTAAAGGTCTAGAAAATTGATTTGTACACCCCACACTGTCATTGTTTTGCTGTTTAACCTGTACCAAATCAAGAAGCTAAACCATTTTGGATGAAGTGCAGATGCCTAGTTTGAATGCGTTCCACCTCCTCAGAGGATCTCTTAAGGTCCTGCTGAGCTACACTTGGGTTTTGATGGGAACTTCACAGAACTCATGGAATTCTACAGACTTTAATATGTATAAATATGACATATTATTAATAATCGTGTTAAGTGGCTTATCTATGAAAATCACTAAGTGATTAATGGCATTTTAATGGTAATATCTGCCTACTTCCAAAGGCCAGAACAAACAGGTACAGCAGTACTGGAGGGAATTGAGCCTTCTTCATATCAGAGAGTTCCTGGGCTCTGGGCAACAGGCAGCTCTGGCTGTGAGCTTTGGGTCACTGCAAAAGGAACAGGAAAACAAAATTCTTGGGTTTAGTGATCAACTTATTTTTGCAGGCAAGCCTGTTTTCCAGAGGTTTCTTAATTGTGGTGGTTTTGTCTTTGAAGAGCCATAGTAGAATGATATTTTTGATTTCGATCTGCTTATCCTATCAGTCTCCCAGCCAGCAGTCTGGGAACTTTTGGGGAACTCAATGCTTTTAATTTTATCTTAAGTGTTTATATCCATTTTTCTTAACAGTCTCTTTACTTTAGCCCGTTTTAACTATTTTTTCACTGAGAAATGTTAAAGGTAGATTATATCCTGGTTTGCATTAGCAGACTGCTCTTTGAGATTTGATTAATCTCTTAATAAAAAATTGATGCTGAAATCATCCTGTGAATTGCTGCCATTTTAATTTCTCTTCCCTTCTCCTCCAAACTCACAGGGACGGCTTCCAGTAAAGTGGATGGCTCCAGAAGCTCTGTTTGACAGAGTTTACACACATCAAAGTGATGTGTAAGTGGTCTGATTTGAATGGGGTTTTGAGGGCGGGAAGGAGAGTTGTTTTGGTTTGTATTTGCTAAAGCTTGGGATATTTTAAATGTTTTTTTTTGCTGTTGTCCTTTACCTTTAAGAGTTTTCATTCTGTTTCACATATTAATAGATGGAACAGGACTTGCCCTTAGAAAGTGAGGATTTTATGGTAGACTGCTAACCAGTGCTCTGTTACTAATCTGCCCAGCTTCAAAGCACATGAAAGGTGGAAAATGCTAACCTCCTTCTGTCACTGCGGAAGTTTCCCCCCTTGAACTTATTTACGGATGTGCAGCTACAAAGAGTCTATCTAATTTGCTTGGCTTTTGACATACTCTGGACTTCCTTCAGGTTTAAAAAAAAAGAGAGAGAGAAAAGAAAGGGAAAAAAAAAGGAAAGTTCATGAAAACTTCTTATAAAAATCTGTGCTGAGATTAGGTGTAATAAAACATAAGCTGGACATGGTGGAAAAGGTTTGTCTGATTTTTAGAAGTGTTGTTGCTTCCCAGCAGTAGTTCATATCTAGTAGGAAATCATTGGACTCTGACACCTCAAAATCTTTTAATGTCTGCACAGTCACTGGCTGATGCAACTGCTCAGGGTTTATTCTGCTTTTTATTACAGTTCTGTGTGCATTGTGCTTGGAGTAGACATGTATTTCTCATACAGTACAGATGAACATCTTACATTTTTTATTTCTCCAAGAGAAATAACTGTTAACCGTAAAGGGCTGGATGCTTCCCAGCACAGGTGTAAAAGGCTACATGTCAGTGCAGGATTAAAAAGGAAAAGGGCAGGATGAAGAAAATAAGAAGTATCTCTTTAACCTGGGTGCACTTCCTGAGCTGCTCTCTCCTTAAGAAAACCATTTACTGAGGCGTTTCCTGCAATCTTTACATCATTTACAAAGGAAACTATATACACAGGTTAAGGGTGGATCAAACTTGTGTTTTAAAATAACATCTTGGCAAAATATTTAAGTGAATGTGAAGTAAACCACTTCACTGGTTGGGGACTGAAAGTCGGTCTGAGCTGCTCAGCAGCCAGGGAGCACGAGGATTTCAGTGCTGGGACTTGGAGACTCTTGGCCCCATGGTGGCTTTGAAGATGGCTAAAGATAATATTATTGTAAGTTAGTGCAAACAGTTTACTAAAATACCCTGCTGCAGAGCTAGGGGAGCTGCAGAGGAGCTCGGGAGCCAGTGCAAGCTGTGTGCTGTTGCTCACCTGGCAAAGCTGCCTGCCAAAGAGCCCCAGGTTGCCAGCAAGATGTGATGAGGCAGACAAGCAGGCAGGAAAACTGGCTTAAAATTACCCTCCTTCATTTTCAAGCAAAAGCTAACAACAAAAGAAAAAGAGAAGAGCAGGATGATGCAAAGTATTTTTGTTTTGAACCGTCTGCTTTTTCTAAAATACCCTGCCACGTAATTGTGATCCAGCTGAGCTGTGAGTGTTGTGTAAGTCATTAAGGTGTGAAGATGCAGTTCTTTGCAGCAGTCCCTGGATGCTTGGAATGCACCAGAAAAAGGCAGAGTGTCAGTCCCCATTCTACGTGCTGTGTGTGTATCTGATGCTCTTCCCAAATTGCTGTCCTGCTCCAGGCAGTGGGACCCAGGCAGGGACTGATTTAAGCATCTTTTAGGAGTCAGGCAGATTTACTAATGCAGTTTTCTCTTTGATTTGCAGCTGGTCATTTGGTGTGTTAATGTGGGAGATCTTCACATTAGGAGGATCACCCTACCCAGGAATCCCAGTGGAGGAACTTTTTAAGCTGCTTAAAGAAGGGCACCGAATGGATAAACCTGCCAACTGCACCAATGAACTGTAAGGACCTGATTTGTTGTACCAGAGTTAAAGGGCACAACTGAATTCACAGGGTTAATGCTACCCCTGGCAGAATCAAACATTTTCAGAAGTGCTTGACTCTGTAATTGTGAATTTAAAATAAAATTGTGAGGGTATAGCTATGTAAAGAAAAGGTATGTAAAGGGTTTAAGGAAATGCTTGACAGAGGAGGCTTCTTTACACACTGTGTAAAGATCTGCTGTAATCCTATTGAAAAAAGAAGAGATCATCTACAAGTCAGTGTCTGACAGTGTTTTGACACCCATATTTGTTTTAATATTATTAAGATGAAAATGCAGAAATGTTGCACATACCACTAATCATATGTAAGGTACATCAGGCTGCTTTTGTACACAAAAAAATACCTCAGGGAACTTCTGTGTTAACAGAGTGTTATCTCCTGGTGATGAGTGGAGTGTGATTTCCCTTTCTGGTGTTTCAATAATAATTTCAAACTTAATTATTTTGATAATTTTCCCATTTTAATTTCTTCCCAAAGACTGCAATCTCTAATATGCAGAAATTATTGACACACGGGTAATTTAATACCTTTGAAATTTCTGCGACAGAAAGTTACAGAATTTGAGTCCACAAAAAGATAATTACTGTGCAAGCCAGAATCAGGAGCAGAAAGCACCTTGAGGGCAGGGAATGTTGCACGAGTTTGGGAATTCAGTGGTCCATGTGTAGAGCTGTGTGTGCTCACTGCTTTACTGGTGAAGAACAACATTGACTGTGTATAAAAAGGTTTGTGAGAAGGACGCGTGATTTTAATTAAGCCAAGAAAATGTGTATTTCTTACAGCTATATGATGATGAGAGATTGCTGGCATGCTGTGCCTTCACAGAGACCGACTTTTAAACAGTTGGTAGAAGACTTGGATCGGATTCTCACTCTCACAACTAATGAGGTAGGTAAATTGTTTCCCTCCATAAGCTGCTGATCAGGACAAATGGTTCAGGAGACAGATGGAATTTATTTAATTATGAAATCTTGCTCAAGTTCACTTCTTGTTCTCTTTGTCGTTGTCCTCTGAGGTTCCACGTAGCTGAAGTATATATCCTATGAAATCCTCAATCTCTTGCCATTATGCCTTGATTTATGTAACTAAAAAGGAACACACCTTTAAAGTGTTTTTGTTTATTTCTCATTTCATCTCTTGATGTTTTTAGGGTAGAAATATCGAGGGACTGCACCTGACAGGTTGAGAGGCAGTTTCTGTGTTTCAACATGAATTTCATGTGAAGGAGAGATGTAGAGTTCATGGTGTTTTTCATTTATTGGTTCTGATTGATTCCCAGCCATAATATGTAGGTCAGAAGAGGAGAAATTGTCAATGGTAGATTTCAGATTATGTGTCTGAGAGTGAATTAGGTTCACTGAAATAGCTCTCTGTGGAGGGAATGAGGACCCACGGGGAATGTACAAACAGCCATCCAATTATCCAAAGGTCCTGCCTAACACTGCTTCAGGTTGGGATGTATGAATGCAAAAAGGTTTTATTTGAAGAGCGTTCTTTCAGAGGTCTGAGATATTATTAGTTTTAGCAAGGAACACACTGATTAGGGTATTCACACAGGAATCAGTTCTCTTATCACTAAACCACATGCACCTTTGAGGAAAATCATGAGTGATGGAAACATTGATTCTTTTGGTGGAAACTTCTTTTAAGAGAAAGTACTTGGTGTCCCAAAAATATTCTACAAACTTTTACTTCTGAGAAATTATATGTGTAATGGGAGGAAGAAAAGAGCAAAGCACTTACACAGAATAAGTTGAAACAACTTGTTTTGACCATTTCAAAGCAAGATTTTCAGATTTCTTATTGCTTCTCTATAAGGGAAGAAGGATAGGAAAGAGAAAAATTTGAATCACTTTATGCACTTTATGACACCTCAACATTACCTTCTAATTTTTAGAATTATCAGAGAAATAAAGTATGGGTTATGGAGCAGCTTTAGAAAAATCTCTATACAGTGGACATGACAGGAGAACTTAAGAAATGGCATTTTTTGTGATCAGAATTTGCCCAGCAGATCTGGTTGAAAAAGATTCTATGGATTCAATAGCAGCTGTAAATTTATTTTGATTCTCTTTTTAAGGCTTACTCTAAAAAATGGTACCTTCAGGAGTGGCTCAGAAATGGGGCAGGAATATGTGCTCTCTACGAAGTTGGTGACGCAGCTCTGTGTCCTGTTACCATTTTCACCTCATCCAATGCTGACTGCATCTTTTCCTGCCTGATTTATATATGATTTCACAAGACCAGTTGGATGGGCTGGCTGCCACTGCGGAGTGCTGGGTGGCTTGGACTGAATATGTGTTTGCAAATTCAAGAGGGAGGTTCTGGGCTGCAATTCTAAGCCTGGGAAAGGATATTGCTTTCTTTTTTACGTGTGTTTAACCATCTTGCCTTCCCAATTCTGTACTGCTCATAGGACTGGAATGATCTCAAAGGTAACCTGAAAAGGCCTTTAGGGTTATATAAATTACTTGAGACTAAAACCATAGGAAAAACGGCTGGAAAAAAGTTAGGAACACATCCAGTCCATCTGATTGGCCTATGGCAGGATCCACCATACATTTGTCATTCCCAACAGATGTTTATTAAGATAAACATCTTAATAAGATGTAACTTATCATAAGATGTAACTTGTCCGTAAAGATCTCCACTGCTGTTTTTTGGCATCACCCCTTGACAGCCTATTGCTTTGTTTTCCTAATCTCTAATCTTTCAGGATCAGATATTGCTTTTGTCCTATTTGCTCTGGACATAGAAAGCAATTATTTTGCCTATCTTTGCAGCCTTTCATGTTCCTGAAAGCTTGTCATCATCTCAGTGTCTCCTGAGAACTCCAACGTGTCCCATTTTCCTCCGTAGCTTTTGAGATCTCCTGTTTTGTGTAACCTGCACAGTTCTCCTGAAGTGCAGGTCCTTCATGCCTCAGTGTGACAGCACTTCTGCTTATCCTCTCCACAGTGGCACTTTCCCTTTCACACAGTTGACAGAGAGTCAGTCTAGTTTACCCAACGACCTCAAGAATTGCTAGGGCAGCCAGTAATATCTTCTTCTGCATTTGTGTTATTTCTGCTTAAATAGTAATTTCTTGCTCTTTTCCATATTGAATCATCACCTGTTGGGTTTTTAATGGGTCTTTTGTGTTTTTTTTTTTCCAAAATACACTATTTACCAGGTTTGCATGTGCCATGTGAGCAGAAGTCACCATGAGTTGGTCTCATGGCTGTGTTATATCAAAACCAGGAACCCAACTGGTGTTGGTTCCTTTGCCTGTTGGTGTGACTGGCCATTGACATTGGATAAGAATGTGGGAGAGGGGATGAGGATCCTGCCTTCAATACTGAATTCATAACTGAATTACATCAGGTTTTTTGATATGATGAGCCACATCTTGATAGCTCATGAGGAAGCCCTCTTGCTTCAAATACTGGGGTACTTTCCTCTTCTGTCTGTCTAGAAAGTGGCTGATTATTTCTGGTCATGTAGGACTGATTTTCTAATCCATAAGTACGTGTCAGGATTGCCCTCATGGATTTTTCAAAAGCTTTGGCAGCCAGATAGGCAATAATTGATAGATCCAAACTCCCTTCTTTTGCTCCCTATTGTATTTTTCAGCATTTTAAAACTTGCATTCCACACCCTTCTTTTAAAATGGTGACCATTTTTTACTATAATATGGTAATGATTGAATGTCTGACTTTAAAAAAATGTTATCCAAAGAACTAAATTACCCCAAACCTAAGCACAGCAGCATAAAATACTGACTGAGGTGGAAGACTTGTCTCGTCAGTACGATCAAAACTTGTGGTTTAGCAAATGAAGAGATTGCATTTAAATGAATGCAGCTGCCTTTAGAACTTGAAAGAGAAGGAACATTTCAAGGGGAAAAATAACTTTATTCTCTTGCCAAAACTGTTGTTTCTAGCAAAAAAGCCTTAACCCAAAACTTGGATTCAGCAGATGATATTTCCTTTTTTAATGACTGCTTTGGTCATGGCTACTCTGGGACACACAACACATACAAACACAGAAATATGCAGTGTAAAAAACCCAAATCTCGTGAATTTAATTTTGTTTTTCTTTCAGCTCTTTTTTTTTTGCACGTATGCCACTGCATGTTTAAACACAAATTTAATATCACAAAATAAAAAACAGATATTCAAAGTGACCAAAGGAATATAAAGTTGGAAGTGTCTTTCCCTCTCCAAATCACTACCATGTGCTAAAGAAAAGTGGTTCTATTTAGGATGAAATTTCATTTTTATCATTGCGAGTGAAAAGCCCTCTTTTGATGTGGTTGCCATGTTTATTCCCACTGACACAGCTAATGCTGGTGATGTTGGACTTCAGAAAGTAGCGTGTTATTGGTTTGGGTTTTCTTTCTCTATTTGAGCTCCTTGTTTTATGAGATGCTTAAGCAACAAGCAGTTTTGAATGCAGCTGATTTTCAGAAACGAGTGTAGTTTTTAAACTGCTCTTTTACTCACTGGATGATCAAGCCAAGTCTGAGCAGTGGTGCCACGTTATCGTCAGTTTTACTCGCTGTCTAAAAAAGCACTTTATTTCTTTTGTCACAGGAGTATCTGGACCTGAGTGGACCTCTGGAACAGTATTCACCAAGTTACCCTGACACGAGGAGTTCGTGTTCCTCAGGTGATGACTCTGTGTTTTCTCCCGATCCAATGCCTTATGAACCTTGTCTTCCCAAGTACCAACACATGAATGGAAGTGTTAAAACATGAAAAGAAATCACGCAGAGGAATACAGAAACAAGAACACCGAGCTACCTACAATATACAAAACAAAATCTTTTCTCCAGGACCTTAATGTTTCTGCTTGTACATATGAAATATGGGGAAGAAAAGAAGAAAAAGGAAAAAAAAAACCCCAAACAACTTGGAGGAAANAAATGGATGTCCCAATCCACCTAGCAAATTAGTCTCTTTTTTAACAGCTATTTGCTAAATGCTGTTCTTACACAGAATTTCTTAATTTTCACCATCCAAAGGTGGAAAATACTTTGCTTTCAGGGAAAATGGTATATCATTAATTTATTAACTAATTGGTAATGTACAAAACAGTTAATCGTTTATAGGGTTGT